>KN846963.1:702990-803877 GCA_000835435.1 Phialophora macrospora | reverse complement strand
TCTCTCTCTCTCTCTCTCTCTCTCTCTCTCTCTCTCTCTCTCTCTCTCTCTCTCTCTCTCTCTCTCGCTCTCGCAACGAGCGCAACACTCTACATGGATCCGAACCCGAACCCCAATCCAATAAGACTGAGAATGAGAATGAGAATACGAAATAGGAACGGCAACGGACCAAAACACCAGACCTCCTCGGCGTAATTATCCACGCCATCCCCTGTGGCGGGCGCGTCAAGACCGCGTAGAAGCCCAGATCCAAACGGAAAGGCACGACACGACACGACGGGGCCACGACGACCAAGCCAAGATGGAGACGGGCGAGATATTGCGCCGTGGACCGTGGACTGTGGACTGAGTATGTAAGTGTATGTACGGTATCCAACCTGGGTAGGTACGTATCCTACCGTATCCTACTGTATCCTATGCCCTGACACGATGCCTGAGAAGAACGGATTGGATATTTCTTTGCCGGCTACGAGGCCGTGCTGGGCACATCAGGCCCTCGCTTGTGTAGCCAGCCAGCCAGCCAGCCAGCCAGTGAATCCAGACTGTGACTGTTCAGCATCTCACCATGTATCCTAACTACGTTACTATCGCCTACCGCGCACTCCTGGGCTGGGCTTCCATTAGTCCGTGTCATCGGCAGCATTATTAGTCCGTGTATCACACACAAATTGGCAAGTTCCATCAGGATATTCGGTATAAACAACATCGATTGGTCAGATCCGCTAGGATCAGGTAGCGCCCTCAGGACAGTTGCCTCGGATGAAATGTTAGGTTAGTCCGTATCATCATCTTTGTAGGATAGGTGAGGGAGGTACATGGTATGCACGCATTGCAAAGACCCTCTTAAACAGCGGAGCGCCAGAGAGTGTAAAGCAAGTCGTAACCGATCAAGTTTGCCCCTGTAAAGACATTGACTAGTACCATACTTCATCTTCTGGGCCCCCCCCCCCCCCCCCGCGCTTCAGACCCCTTCTGGCTGCGACGAGGGGCTGGTGGTCGAGTAGTACCCAGGAAACCCCTTGCCTGCATCCACTATTTCTTACCGTACTGCTAACTCTTTTGTCTCTGGAACTGCTAGATAGCTTGTTCGATGGCGATAGGCCTGAAGAGGACGCCTAGACCTGAGTGAGAGCCACAAAGCTGGTTTTGGCAAGTGTTTCGGCGTTAGTCATTATACGGAATAGTACCTTAGGTAGGTGTTGTATGAACGGTCGGTTTGTTTACACGGACTAATGGGGATTTATACGGAAGAACGCCAAGTCCTAATCTGGTACACGGACTAATTTGCCCTATGACACGGATTTGATGGCAGCCCTCCTGGCTGGATAAGGTAGAGTACGCGTCCTAGATAAGATTAGATTTATCTCGATCATGTGCTTTCGTCCGTCCGAGCGCGCGGGCGGACGAACCTGGACGCTCTGTGTTTTTGAGGTCACGTCCTGATTTGGATCCTGATGCGAAGCCGGGGTAGTAGGTGTGCTTGATAGAGTAGAGTATATGAAAAGACGCGCGGATGCCGTGGTTGTGAAAGGTACGTAGGATAGAGTACGTTGACATCGAGCGAAGAAGTATTTACACCGGCACGTCTTTCGCCCGGCCAGCAGTATTTGACGACTCAGAATCTCGTCTCGTTGCGAAAGGTTTACGTCGCGCGCTCTCTCTCCTTCTCGCATCTCTCTCATCTCGTCTCTCTTCTTCTCGCGCCTCGCTCTCTCGTCTCGTCCTGCCAAACCATGTCGAAGCTGATCGTCGTCCTCGGCGCCACAGGCAACCAAGGCGGCTCCGTGGTCAACACCTTCGTCGACCTCCCCGGCTGGAAAGTCCGGGCGCTGACCCGCAACGCCAACAGCGCGGCGGCGCAAAAACTCAAAGACAAAGGCGTGCACGAGGTGGTGAGCGCAACCCTCGACGACGTGACTTCTCTGGCCAAAGCCTTCGAGGGCGCACACACCGTGTTCAGCGTCACCGACTTCTGGGGCCTGTACGCCGACCCTGCCAACACCGACAGGGCCGCGGCGACGGGCCAGCCGAAGAACGTGTGGGCGGCGAACCACGAGGAGCAGCAGGGCAAGAACGTGTTCGACGCGGCGGCCAAGACGGAAGGGCTGGAGAGATTGATCTTCTCGGGCCTGTCGAATGCCACGAAATGGTCCAAGGGCAAGTATTCCCACGTGTACCACTTCGACTCCAAGGCTCGTGCCGCCGAGTACGGCCAGGCCAAGTATCCGGACTTGTGGGCCAAGACAAGCGTCCTCCAGGTTGGCTTCTATCTGTCGAACCTCTTGACCCAGCCGTTCATGAAGCCGCAAAAGGTAAGAGGCGTCCGTTGCTTGCAAGCCTTGTTTACTCTGGGAAATTGGCGCTGAAATAAAGAATTTCTTTTTTTGGTGACAGGATGAGAACGGCGTGTACGTCTTCTCGTACAACCTCCCGACGACTAAAAAGCTGCCGTTGATCGCGACCGAGGAGGACACCGGTCCCTTCACCAAGGCTCTGCTGGAGGTGGCGCCGGGCAAAAATCTGATCGCGTACCGGGCTTGGATGAACCTGGACGAATATCTGGAGATCATCTGTCAAGTCAAAGGCGTCAAGGCCATGAACAAACAACTGCCGCCTGATGCGGATTGGGGATTCCTCCCAGAAGAACTAGTCGAGGAGTTCACCGACAATGCGAAGTATGTTGAAGAGTTCGGGTATGAAGGCAGCGACGATCCGACGCTTGTGCATCCCAAGGACGTAAGTCTGGAGCTGTTCCCGATTGCTTCCGTCGAGGCCAACACTGACCGCGTCGATGATAGCTTGGTGTGCATGTGCAGCTCCCGTCGGTCGAAGACTGGGTGAAGAAGCAGGATTGGAGTACCGTCTTCACCTAGGTGTTGGGCAGCATCGGATGGGATACGCTCGGTCTTGCGTAGTGCATGCTGCGTGCTGATGACTAGTTAATGGTGGTGCCCTCCGAGTTCTCGAAGAGTTTCAAGTATTCGTCTAGCAGATGTCAGCCGGTTCCTGGTTGTACGGTCGACCAGATACTCACCACAAACTCTCCACTGATGTGCCATACACTTCAGGGCATTCGCAATCGTGTCAAAGGCGTACTGCATCCGTGGGCTGGGGTCTTCGCGCACGAACCATGCACACTCTCCAAGAGCCTGATACATGCAATGAGCCAACATGGGCGCATGTCCTCTCACACCCATCTCCCAGTCTTCCTTGAATCGCTGTGCCATCTGTGCCACCGTGAGCGCCACCGTCGACAAGCCGTCCACGGAGACCTTCTGCATATCTGACTCCCCACCAAGCTTGTAGCCGCTGTATCGTTCGTTGCAGGCGTAGATATTATATAGTATGAACCGGGCACTGCACACGAGTGCTCTGGGCAGATCGCAGGTCCTGATCTCGTCACGAGGGGCCCCCTCGCGGATGAAGGACATCTCCAGTGACTGGAGAACGCGATGGAGTTGGAAGGCTTCTGCCAATTTGTCGGGAAATTCCAGGACATGGTCAGCTCTGTGCCGTAGCACTCGTCCGAGTATGTGCGATGCTCGGCAGACGGTCGCGAACTGAAGGCCAGGAGTCGCGAACAACGGACTCGCCGTGAACAGTGGATCGTTCGACCCGACCAGCCCTTGAGACCAGTCGTTGTCGTTGCAAGGTAGGAGTTCACCCTGGCGAGGTTCACATGTAGCCAGAGGCACGCCAGTCATGCCGCACTGCACATAGCTAGAACCCATTAGTACATCCACATGGCCATAGAGCGTCCTGCCAGCTCACCGATCGAGAATAACGACCGCCCACCATGTTCGGCGCTCCTCCTCGCACAGCGTCCACGTGTCGGGTGGTTTGAACATTTGGCTAGCATGGTCCTTGTCGTGGAGGCCCAACAGATGTCCGATCTGTGCTGCACGGCTGACACTGAGATAGGCGGCCGGATGAATACCATGGCCAAGCTCGTAAATGGCGGTCAGGACAATCGTCTGGACAAGGAGAAGGTTGAGGGCCCCAGCGTTCTCGGTTGCAGAAATATACTGCCGCGTCAGTTGGTAGAGCGGCGTCTCTGGTGCGTCGCATGAACGAAGCGGTTCTGTCAGCAGCTTCATACCAAGCAGAAGCAGTGCAACGGCAGGGTTCAACTCGGTTGGTGAACTAGCCAGACTCTGTGTGAGTCGCTTCTTACTGAGAATGGGAAACCACCTGTGCGCACCGGCGAAGTACAGCTCACAGATGGCGTTGGTGTGAAAGCCAATGGCGTCGAGGACTTCGCCTGGAGTGCCCCCGGGTATGTTGTGCATTCCAGGTCGCGGCAATGACGTGAAGAGGTCGGCATCCAGGATGATTGCCTTGGGGAAAGAGCCTGGCCCTGCTGCAGCGAGCGGCTGATTGCTCGTATGTCCAACCAAGCCAGGTGTGCTTGTGCTGCCGGACTGTGCAACCTCCAGTCGGTGCTCGAGCTGCTGAATCCTTTGAAGCAAGAAATCCGTATCGTCCGCGGTGTCATGTTGCTTGAGCGGATAGCCACAAGGCTTGCCCAAGCGAAGACACTGTGCACTCGGCGTTAGCCATATTGAACGCGCCGTGGCGGAGATGCAGCATCTCTTCTCGTCACGCAGCCCAGGGCCGGAAAGGCGCTTACCAACGAGCATGAGGGAAGGTCCCGGTCGCATCTTCGTTTGAGCCTCCTTGGCTAAATGAGCGACAAAGAACATTCCAAACGGTGGTGGAGAGGGTACCTGCAGGGACGGCATGCTTGCGAAGCCTTTCCTAAGCTCGCACTCGAGGTTGTTGTGTCCATCGATGATGGCAAGCCGCTGTGTGCGCTCAACAGGCGGCAATCAGGTCGACGAGGTGCTACAGTGTGACGAGGCCATATGATGGAAAGAATTTAAAAGCAGCGGACATTTGCGCGGTTTAGTCATCACGACCCCCGTCCAAGTTGCATTCCGTCGGCTCTTGGCCTCTCGTCTCACCTCGTCGACGGGTCCGTATACCGCCAGGGCATGGCAGGGGCTTCAGGAATCGCCATCACACGTGGGGACTTTGAGAGCTATCTAGAGTCAAGACTCGCTTAGATACTTGGCACAAGTCCCACTGTCAGCCTTGAGCTGAGCCGTGGGAGTGACCTGCTTTCCTGACGGGTGGAATAGATAAGCAATGCGCATCAGAATGGTCGCCGCCCAATACCAGTCACACAGTCGTTCCTTGCCCACATTCCGGATCAGGGAGAACTCGTCTCTTTCGTCCATCTGACCTTGATCCTTTCGGCATCGACGATCTTCAACGTCACTTCAACTTTGGCTTCGTTCACGATTCGCAGGATCCTCGCCTTGGCAGCTTGCTCACTCTCCCCGGGTTCCGGGACCAAGGCCACCCTCGAGCCGTTGGCAAAGAGGGTGAAGATGGTGCGAGCAAATTCCACCTGGGAGAATTTCTTGCCCGGACCTAGAAAGACATCAGAGCAGATCTCGACGGGTGGAAAGACCATCGAGTAAAGAAAGCTTCACAGGAAATGCGGTGGCGGAACCTGTGTGGCTCGCACGTGCTTTGGGGATGAAGTCAACTTACAGACTCTAGGCCCTGCATTCCATGGTACAAAGGAACCCGGGGCTGGCTGAAAGAGAGATGGTTCGCCGGCCTTCTTTTCTCCGGCCACAATCCATCTGTCCGGCCGGAAACTCAGCGCATCACGCCCCCAGTAGTCGGGATGGCTGTGCAGTGCTGCAAAATTCAAGGTCACCGAAGTCCTCGGAGGGATGATACACTCCTTGTCCAGGATTTTCAGCCTCTGGGCGGCATCTCCCGTGTAACGGGGCATCATCACGACTGGTCCGTACAGTCGGACCGTCTCGCACTACAAAGCATTAGCGGGTCTTCGACAGAATGACTCATTCTTACCATCAACGCTAAACATCGTTCGAGCAAGGGGAAAGTCTCCTCATAATACCACACGCCTGAGGGATCAGTCTTTCGTACTTCGTCGACCTCTTCGGCAATCCATTGCTGCCACTCGGGGAAGACGGCAAGCAGGGTGATGGCAAAGTGGAGAGTAGCCGCGGTCGTATCATGGCCGGCCAGATTGAAAATGAACAGATTGCCCAAGACCTCTTCGTCGGACAGGCCTGCTGCTGACATGTCGGGAGATTCCTTCGACGTTCTGGCGGCCCGTTGCGACTGTTCGGATGCTCTCACTAGCGCACTCATCAAATTGTGCCTGGTGAGGTCGCCTTGTTCGAAGGCCGCCTTCTCCTTCTCTAGCATCTCCATCATGTACCCTTTAAACTCTTCATAGGCCAGCGCGATTCTGCGCATACCGCCGACGAACATATACTGCGGGATGCCCGCCTTCTTCAGGAGACTCAGTAGAACAAGCTGTACGATGTTTGCCAACAGGGTCTGTAGACTCTGCCGATATCCCAGCCGGAGTTGGGATTGGCCATCCGAAACCGGTGCTCTGGTGTCGACGAAGCTACTGTGCAATCCAAACCCGGCGCCACATAGCACATTCAGTGCAACAGCATGAACGTCGCCTTGAGTCGTTGTGACATACTCGGCCTTGGACCAGACCTCCAGCATCTGGTCTGCCTGTTCCGCCGTTTCTCGCCACACCAAGGCGCTATTTTGTTCATTGAAGGGCGGGACGGTGATTTTTCGGTGGCGGTCCCACACCTTGCCGTTGACAGTGTCGAGATTCGGTCCATAGAAGTCGAGCATGCCATACACGTCTGGGTCCTTGATAAAGTCATTTCTCCGGCGCATGATATCTTCGGTGGCGGTGGGTTCCGCCATATAGATCTCATTGGTGCCGGGAGAGACAATCGTGAAGGCCTGGCCATATTTGGCATGGACGGAGAATCTGGGGTAAAAAGTCCAGCCGACTTCTGCTCGGTCAGCCCATTCGCCAAGGCCAAACGGCAGACAAGAGATAATCGGTTTGAGGCGGTCTTTTGTGAGCAGCCATAGTGGATTGCGCGGATCGATGGGGCAGATCAGGATCGGTAGCCCAATCTTCTTTGCCTCGATGTAGTTGTTCGTGAATCGGAACACCGACCAGATTACGTAAGGCAGCGCCAAAGACAAACCGGCGTAAAGCAAGAACATGCTGGCGGTGGCCAACAGAGAAAGGGTACGAGTACCGGTCACGGCGATGCTGCGGTCAGGGAGAAAGGAGGTTCCGTCGCGATGTGAGATTCTCGGAGGGTGAGATTCTGGTGGGGGGCATTTGCCATGGATGCGATTGGCTGCCGACCACACTTCCCATGCCTGTGATTGGCTGCCCGACGAACGTGAAACTCGCGGCCGAGGGCGCCGTCGCCGCCTCGTTCATGCTGACGCCCGTTCTGCCCAACGGACCCAAGTCGCCGGCATGCCATCGGCCCCTTGGATATATGCTGGCAGAGTTGTCCCGGAGAGAGAGGCCAATTACGAGGTAAAGGCCCGGACATCGCGGATACTTGTTGAGTATCGGGGCTTGTAGTTCAAATATCTGGTCCACTGACTCCAGTGATCTCTTCCAGTTGTCTGATCAAGTATTGCTGGACAGCGTCTTCATTGGCCTCCCTTTTCGGCGATCTTGCCTCACAATGATACCAGTACTTCCCCGATGCGCCTTTCGCCTTTCCCGACCCTTCTGCGAGCATGACGTACGTATCTACCGCAGCATGAATGTCCCCAGTAGCTCCCGCACCCCCCATCTTAGTCGCAACCCAGCCCGGGTCCAGCGAGTTGCTTTGCACGTCGGGCCACTTCTTGGCAAAGAAGCACGCAAGGAGGATGTCGTGGAGCTTGGTGTCCGAGTACGCTTGGAAGTCCCTGAACCCCCGCTCGCCGCGCTCTTGCCAGGTGATGTCTTTGCACGATGCGTCTCCTCCACTGTGAAGTCCGGACGATACAAACACGAGTCGCTTCGGCTTGGGATTGATCAAGCAGGTAAGGATATACGGGCTCAGGGTATTGACTGCGAATATGCTTGGCCAACCCTCCTTCGTCTTCCGAAAGGGTCCGGTATAGAGCCCAGCGTTGTGGATGACAGCATCAAAAGCACCCAACCGGTTGATATCTTCAGCCAGCTTCTTCATCTGCGAAATATCGGAGAGGTCGGCGACGACGCAAGTCTCGGCGTCGGGGCATGCGGATCGTGCGTCTTGAGCTCGTTGATCATTCCGCGCGTGCAGGACTACGGAGTGGCCCTTTTGGATGAGTGCACGTGCAGTCAAAGAGCCCAGGCCGTCCGAGGAGCCCGTGATGAGGATACGAGCCATGGTGGACGACGAACCAGACCACAACGACCGAGTGCGCGAAGTGCAGTTGCGGGGAGCGTCAATGGGCGAATACTGCGGCTTACGTCACTGCTACCCCGCTGCTTTTTTAATCGCTACTCCAAAGCGGCTAGGCGCCTTCTACCTCCCGTCTGAGGCGACGCGCCGACGCGGTCGCGTAAAGTGCTCCAGTACGCGGGAGATCCCCTTGTACGAGTACTCGGTAGAGGTTTGAAACAAGCCCATAAAAGGTTAGGTCAGGTCGATAGGAGGACGAGCATTGCCCCCTCCGCAGTGGGCGTTTTGTGGTGACCTGTGGCGGAGTACCGAGCACCTCTCTCCTATTCCAGACTGTTCGGTTCTTGTTCCCTGGACAACCACCGCTGAATATTAAATTGCACGGCTGCGTGTCTCCGTCGTGCATGTCGTCTTGGTGATGCCCATAAGCACACGCCATGTCATCCCAGAACTCCTCCCAGACGATCACGTCTTACTGCTTCCGATGCCAGCATCGGCCCGGCCCTGAAGAGGTCCCCCTCAAGCGTTGCGCCCGCTGCCGTGCTCGACACTACTGCTCGACTGACTGCCAGCGCAATGACTGGCCGAGACACAAACAGGAATGCCGTGTCCTAGCTGATGGCGGAGAGGCCCCGACAAGAAATCGTACAACCATGCGCCTGACCGGCCTGCCCGGCCACGACGAGTCAGCACGATCCCCTGACCCAGACGTGATCTACTACCTCAAGACTTCGAAACCCCACATGTTAGACGTCTCCATCTCGGGCCCTTACTACCCCTTAGACGAGGTCCTCGATCAGCTCCACGCGAGGATGGAGATAGAAGGGAGTACCGGCGGGGACACACTCGACGACCTCGTCTCCAGCGGGGCGTTTCCCAACGTGGAGCACTTCAACGCGCCGTTGCCGGATGGCAACATCATGAAGTTTCAGCTGCTGAGGGAACGCAACCGGGATGTCGTTCGCGCGTTGCCGTGCAAGGTCTGGAATGTCTCTGTTGCGTGTCCGAATATGGGTGTCGGTGATTCTGGCCCGGGAAGCCGCTACCCGCCTGTGGAAGACATGGAAATGCGCGGGACTTTCTTGACGTTGCAAGCAGCGAACACTGAAGCCGAGAGAGTGCTAGGAGAATTGAAGGCCGAGGCCGGGACAAGTGCTGTGATGCAGAAGTCGTACCGTGACGGGTTGGTGGAGGGGTTCGTCGTGTCTAGCCGTGGTAGAACGGCCAGGGCCAAGGCCGTCCAAGTCCGATGTGATGATGGACAGATCCAGCAGGTGGACAGGTCCGGCAATCCTATACATGCTTGAGTAGTCCATCCACCGGGCCTTGGGAGATTTTTGGCTGGGGAGTGGCTCTGATTTCTTTATCGTTTTCACTCTTCCAAGGCCGTCGATGGGGCAGTTCCGAAAGTGCCATTTCAATCGATATACTCCCACGGAGTCAACCTGGCAGATATTCGTACATATTCCGTAGTCCCCGTAAATCGCAGGGGGGATCGACGTCGGAGCACAAGACCATCAGCGCCAAAGCCTGGCTGTCAGACTCGGCGCCAGTTTAGGCCTAGTCGGTGTCGGTGTCGGTATCAAGGAGATGTCGCCAAGGAAGAATTTGTCTGGTTCTTGACGAGCAAATACCGACCGATGGCTCACCTCGCACATTTGGATTTTCAGATCAAATGACAGATCTCGCAATCGCAGACTCCTCTCACTCTGAGGATCTACCTGTAAAAATGGACAGCCAGGCTCACGATGATGGCTCGGCTCTCCCTGGCTACTTGCGGACGATTCTGGACCAGCTGCCGGACGACCACAGTGTTGCCCTCAGCACTCCTTACGGCCCACCAGTGGCAGAGATCCAGAAGCTCACCGATCGGCGGAGGAGATTCGCGTACCTGTTGCTGGCTCGTCACCGCTTGACTGAACAATTAGCGAAATGTCCTGGACCCTGCCCCGAGATTATCCTGAAACGGGCAGAAGTCTATGAAGCCTTGGGCTACAGTGAGCTGGCTTTGGCGGATGCGTATGTTTCGTATACGTTATGCTTGGTTGCTCTTGACGGCCCCGATATCTCGGATCTCGTGCCTGTCGATTCAGACGGTGAACCCTGGCCACCAACCAGGGACCAGCAGGACCAGCGTGAGGTGACTGCCGTGGCGTTGAAGCACGAGTACTGGTCTCTCGTTCTGCTGTGCCGTTCCGCCATCATCTTGGGCGCTCAAGTCCAGGCGAAGCTGTGGATCGACGAGATCATGGCAGTGAAGAGAGCAATTCGTGGCTTGGACGTTGATGAGACGACGGACAAGGCCAAAGACATTGAGGAAGTCACGGAAGATTTCTGCAAATACTCGACCGTGTATGAAGATGAGTCGAAATTCAGAAGGTGTGTGGGAATATTGCGGCAAGAAGACCACAAGCCAACGGTGTTCGGCTGGTGTCAGCGGCAAGTATACCCCTGGAATGAACATGAGCCTGATAGGATGTCCAAGGAGGCATTGGAAGAGATCAACGACAGGCTGCACGAAGCTGCACCAGACCTCGAGGTGGAAATCTCCACGCTACCGACGCTCACGCCGTCCCTCGACCTGGGCGTTCCGAGGCACTCCGTCGGCGAGAAAGAACCCAGCGTTTCCACCCATGCCAATTGCTCTTCGCAACTGGGACTTTTTGCGAAGAGGCAGCTCGCACCTGGGGCCACAATCCTGAAAGAGCGGTCAGTCTTGACAGGCATACGACCGCACGGTGAAGCTCTTTGTGACGCTTGCGCCGCAGATCTGGAAGGGATCGATCAAGCGGATCGCAGGTACTGTATCGGATGCAGTGTCCCGTTCTGCTCCGAGGACTGCCAGTCAGCTGCGACAGAGCGCTATCACCGTCCGAACGAGGACGACTACGAGACAGACGAAGGCTATCCCCCAGCTGAAGCACCCTTCTGCCCAGGAACAAGTGGCAACGAAGACATCCACAATCTCGGCCGGGCAGAGAGCTCGACCACTCCGGAATGGGACTTGTACTTTCTTCTGCTGTCGCGCACAATGCAGATGTCGGAGACGCAGAAACTTCACCCACTCGACCTCTTCGAGATCAAATATCTCTGGGGCGATTTCTCTCCAACTCCTGATGTCATTGAACTGCCCATCAAGAGTGGACCCAAGACCCTGCCTTACAGCGTGCGGCACCATGTCGAGCTGCCCCTTCAGTGGTTCGAGATTCTCATGCATTCGCGGGACCGATGCCGGCCATACAGTGCCACCTGGCTCAAGAAGTACGACTGGTGGATCATCCAGACCCTGTTTGCCAAATTTCGAGGCGTGGCCGATGCACAACAGTCGACGTGGACTGGCAAGCCCGAGGTAGCTGCTGTCCATCCACTCTGGTGTCTGGCAAACCACAGCTGCAATCCGAATGTGACCTGGAAACCATCAGGCGTCAGGAACCTGACTGTCGTGAGCGAAAGAGTGTGGGAACGACCTGACAAGCCCAGCATATTGCCGTGGGAAGGGATCCGTGCCGGCGAAGAGATCTGGAATCACTACACCGACGTCCAGGAGAAAGACCACCGGGAACGCCAAGGTCGCCTGCAAGCCGTGCTGGGCGGCGATTGTAGGTGTGAGAGGTGCACGTATGAAGCAAGACGGACCGCTGCGCAAAGACTGGGCGCACCGCCTCGACACCATGCACAGATCGCATTCAAGACAATCGGAGGGTCACGTCTCTCGATTCGTGGCCAGGATCCCCCGTGACGCGCCGCATTCAAAACAGTGTGAGTACGCGGATGAGCCGACCAGGAGAGGCGTGGCTTCAAAATGGGTTATCGTGTACGACGTTTTCTTTCCTGTGTCTCTTGTGTTCTCAACCGGAAGGGTCGTCGCTGGCTGCAGCAGCAGTCATGTACGATCGATTTCAATCGAAGCTGCCACAGGTCGTTGTTGCCAGTTATTGAGCCCACCAACGTCGAGCAGACGATCAACATCTATATCGTTCTTCGAAATGGCTTCGTCCGAAAAGCCATCCCATTCGTATATGCATTCCCATGAAGACTGGGCCACAGGTCCAACAGCATTAACTTTGTCCCTCTATCCTTATCCATGCCATCCAGCAAAGACAATGAGCGACCTGCGAAGCGCACCCGTTGGACCACCTCACACTCCATTATCCACCAGCATCTACCAATTCCTCTCTGACTCAATCCCACACAGGGCGTCCTTCCGCCGTCTTGGTCGCTACAGCAAAGCATTCTTCCTCGACCACTGGCCGGACATCCTCCTCGTCCTTCTCGTCACCGCCATTGCAGGAGCTGTACGCGACCTCTATCTCTTACTGAGCCTGGCAATGATCAAGAGACTTACGATCACCCACAGGTCTTCCTCATCCCGACCCGTCCACCTCTCCTCTTCCCGCTCCTAGACCCCACCGGCGCCGTCTATAACCCCTCCTTGGCCTATCCCTACAGACCCGCAATCCTCAATTCGCTCACTGCGGGCTTGCTGAGCTCTCTCATTCCGTTGGCCACGATACTCCTTTCGCAATTCAGTATCCGGTCCTTCGCCGATTTTTGGGCCGCGACGCTCGGTCTCTTGTACGCCCTTGCCACCGGGACCTGTTTCCAGGCGATCCTGAAAAAGACCATCGGTGGATTCAGGCCACATTTCCTTTCCGTGTGTAAACCACGGCCTATGGCGGTTGGGAGCGGCGTCGGTTTCAATGGGATCATGTACCGCGTGCAAGACGTGTGCACGGGCAGTGCCAAAGAAATCGAGTGGGGGATACAGTCGTTCCCGTCGGGACACAGTGAGATTGCGTTTGCAGGATTCGGCTATCTGACCATCTACCTCTTCACGCACCTCCACTCCGGCGACCACGACTAGCATGCGGGAAAACTGGGCTTCTGGAGGATGCTACTGGTGCTGATACCGATTTTGTGCGCGACCTATATTTCCTGCACGTTGTGGTTGAGCTACCACCATCATGCGATCGATTGTCTGGCCGGGGCGGCGATTGGGATCCTGACGGCATTGTTGGGATTTAGAACCGCGTACAGAAGTCTGACGGACGGGACGATGAACTGGAAGCCAAGAGTAGGCAGGCGGCTGAAGAGGGTGGTTGAGAAGGAGAGGGAGGAGCAGGGAACCTCAGACCAAGATGAGGTCGAGTTAGAACAGGCGTACGGCGTCGATGGCGCGGAAGAGACGAGCGATGTTGAAAGGGCGTGGAGGAGATCAGGTTGGAGTCCACCACCTCCGAGCCTGACCTTGAACTGGCGCGGCAGTGATAGCATCTAGCACTGCGAAGAATGACAGCAGACCCCGGAGATATGTTTTGCTGAAACTAGACACTGCCTGGACACTTGGAAACGATCAAGGGAGTAGTACGGAGTACCGTAGACATGTTATTCATCCTCTGGGGGTCGTCAATAACATCATTGCATTAGTACCAGATGAACAGTACCTGCCCTGTTCTGTCAGGCCTATTTCGCAGACAGCTGCAGCTCCAGCCTCATCACGTACTCGTGCTGTGACTGTACAGCGCAGACGGGACTCAAAGCCCGGCTTTTATCGTCCCGTCCTCGTACGACGCCGGAGCAGCCATATCAAGAGAGAAGGCCTGGGCATTATCCATGGGCGTGGTCGGCGCAGAACTCTCGCCGGCACTATAACCCGCCGCAAGAGCTGCATTGGCCTTCTCATTCTCGTCCTTTGCTTCGGGCTCCTGTTTCGTTCTCCCCTTGGCCTTGGCCTTGGTGTTGCCCTTCTGCTGGTGTGGATGTCGGTGGGGAGGATCTTCTTCTAGGATCTGACTGTCCCTGTCCCTCTCCGCTTCTGCCTTTCCTTTCTCGCGTTCCTTCTTGGCCGCCTCCCTTTCTTTCCGCCGCCTTCTCCGCTCCTCCCGCTCGTCCTCAGCACTGCCGCTCATGCTCATGCTCAGACTGGTGCTCGCGCTGGTCAAGGGACTCAAGAGCGGGGATCCCGTCGGGGTGCCGTCTTTCCTGTCCCGGGTGACTTTCCGCCTCGCGCTCGCGGTGCTGGACACACTACTTCCGCGGCGCATGCGTTCAGACAGCGGGCGTTCCGCCGTGCCGTCGAAGTCGAGATGCGGTGTCGACGAGCGAGACGACTGGCGGCTCCGGCTCTGAGTGTGGGCGTGCTTTTCCGAGAGCGAAGCGCGGTGCGACGAACCGTGTAATTGATGGCCGTGGGGATGCTTTTCCAGATCGTGATGCTTGTGCTGATGGTGCTGTCGGGAGGACTGCAGGCGCCAGGCGCCCGTCCACCATTTCCACCCGCCCGCCTCTTGGGCCTTGGATCGCCTTTGGGCGTCTAATTTGCGCCGGAGGCCCGCGCGCCGCTCGTTCTCCTTGTCCCAGTACTCGGTGCGGTATTCCTCCCAGTTTTCGCGGAACTCCGGCGAGAAGGACTTGGGAAGGAGGAGGAGCATGATGCCGTCGCCGCCCTTGGCGAGGTCTTCCTCCACGATGAGGCCCGTCTCGTGCTCGACGAGGTGCCAGTCGCTGCCGCCGGCTTCGCGCCAGAGGCCGAAGGGCAGCAGGAAACTCAGGTGGCCGAGCATTTCGCGGAGGAAGCGTTTCTTGGTGATGACTACGCGGAGATTGAAGGTGCGGAGGCCGCGGTTGGTGGTGCCTAGCCATTTCCGCGGCCATCGGATGCCCCTCTCCAATTGTCCTGTGCCCCAGACGAGGAGGACGGTCACGACGCCGCCCATCAGGGCGAGTTTCTCGCCCGTCTCGATGACCCAGTACACGGAGCCCCCCAGGCCGGTGCCATCTTCTCTTGGGCGCAGGAAGAGCGCCCAGAAGAAGAGCCCGTTCCAGGCTGCTAAGAGCAGAAGGAAGAAGGTATTCAGACGCCGCCGGGAGACCAGGTGGAGGTACTGTGCGCGGAGAGAGGATTCGAGGATCAGGAGGTTCAGGTAGATTTGGGGTGGGGACGACGGGAGGGTCGAGAGATGGGGGTCTAGGGAGGATTGTTGCGTATCGGTGGACTGCTTTCCTAGTGACTGGAGGGGAGGAGGTATTGGGGAGGCGGAGATGTTGGTCGTGGGCGCGCCTTTGACAATTTGGTTGAGACGGAGGTCCGGGGACGGGGAGGGGGAGCTCATAGTCGCGGCGGAGAGGGCGAGGCTGTTGGTGTCGCTGGGGAGGGGTTCTTCGGCGTAGATCACTGTAGGTCCATGGAGGAATGTGAGGCCTGCGAAGTCCCGCTTGCTCATCTAGCAATTGCGGTCGCGGGACCGGTGGATGGGAATTGGGAGAGACGGGGATGACGAGGCTGGATCGTGCCGAGGAGCTGCAAGCCAGTCGCCAATCAAGGTTACAGGGCCAATGGAGGGTTACTTGATTGATTCATTTACCTTTTCATTCTTCCCGCTGTGCTTTACGGAGGATTCGTCCTCTAGTGCTCAGCCTAGGCGCATGGACCGCCCAGACGCTAAGCTAAAGGGCTTCCCCCAGCATCATCACAGTTAAAGCCCTCACAACGATCGCTACTAGGGTCTGGTCTTAACCGATCCCTACGCAGCCTATTTTCTATTGCTTACGATTGAGAGAGCTATAGATATATGTGTTGTATAATAGTGTGCATGCCCAGGAACGCGGTGCAGCTTATCGCCTTATCCATAGCTGGAGCACACGATGGTTCCTGCAGAGGACGTCCGACGCCAGGCAGCACAATTAAATTGCCTCGACGGTACAGCACAGAGTCCAGCTATCGGTAAGAGCTGGCCTGCACACGGCCGGATGAACTGAAGCAAAAGCCGGGCCTGCAGGAGGCATAAGTGGCATGCTTAACTCCGCGGCCGAGCCTCACGACGGCCGAATTGGAATCCGAGTGGCTGAATCGTGCATGCTGCCCCTTCGTATTTTTGGTGAGTGATGATGTCGGCGTGGACAAGGGACTGGACTTTTGCTTCTTTATTTCCTTTCTGCATAGTGGCGCTGCCTCTGGGGGACTAATCGCTCTCGCATATGGTGTTTCATTAATCTCGCTGCCTGTCTGCAACCCACTATAGACCGATTCGACACGACCCCCGGTTCGAAAGACGTCAGCATCCTACTTGCATTGAAGAATAGCTCGTCCCGCACCTCCATTTCACTGGGAGGCAATTGTCTCGTATATGAGACGAACTCTCCCTTCAGCACTTCCACTCCTAGAGGCAGCCCCCAGAGTCCGACACCTTTCTCCTCGTCCTTCTCCTCGCTTCCAACCCTCCTCAACACCAGCGGCACTTGCCACCGACCCTGAGGATCTTCTCATCGCTCCGTCGTCCCACCGGCCGCCCGTCATGTCCTCCGCCGCCGCCGAGTCAGACAGTGAACTCCAGGCCCGCGCGCAGAGGAGCCCTCTGGCCTCCCAGCGCGAAAGGGAAGAAAGTCAAAATCCCCGGAAATCTCGCTTCGATGGACTCTTCCCGCTCTCATACAAGCAAGGCTTTTCACAGTGGTGGACCGCCCTGCCCGCCGCGCAAGCAGAACACCGAGTGCTGTCCTTCATCCCGTACCTCCAGCAGCCGCCTACCCACACGAAGACCGGCTCCGAGCCGGCGACAAGAAATGCCTCCACAGTCTCAATCAATCAAGACGCCCGGTCAGAGCAAGTTGCTACGACAAATTCGATTACCGACCCCTACGGTCCGCGAAAATGGCACTCCCGCCTGGTCACCCTGTCGGGGAAAAACCGCGCTCTCAATGAATTCTCTGTCGAACGCACGGGAGAAACTGTGGAGAACAATCTGGTCGTTCTCCACGGCTACGGCGCCGGTCTAGGTTTCTTCTACAAGAACTTCGAGGCCCTCTCCCGAGCAGAAGGGTGGCAACTCTACGCACTAGACATGCTCGGTATGGGCCGCAGTTCACGCCCGCCTTTTAAACTGAGATCGAAGACGAGGGAGGCGCAAATCACAGAGGCTGAGGACTGGTTTATTGACAGCCTTGAAGAATGGCGCGTGAAGAGGAAGATCGACAAGTTCACCCTGATCGGCCATTCCATGGGTGGCTACATGGCCGTGTGTTACGCTCTCAAATACCCCGGCCGGCTGAACAAATTGATCCTCGCGAGTCCGGTGGGGATACCCGAGGACCCCTATGCAACGCACGCGGCCATGCCCCCTCCACCAGAGCAAGACGGAGCCGCCGACTCGACTCCAAGTACGGGCGATAACAACAACTTCCTCAACGCACGGAAGAAAGCGGAAAAGGAAGCCCAGTTGAAACAAAAAGCGAACCCGAACCGCTTACCCGCCAAAGATGACGCTTCGGATTCCGATAACTCAACAGCGCCGCCCCCGCGCCCCCTACCCAAATGGCTCACGTACCTTTGGGATGCAAACATTTCACCATTCAGCTTCGTCCGCTGGGCCGGTCCGCTTGGTCCCCGGCTCGTCAGCGGGTGGACGTCAAGGCGATTCTCGCATCTCCCGCCCGAAGAAGCCCTCGCACTACATGACTACAGCTATTCATTATTCCGCCTCAGGGGCTCCGGGGAGTATGCACTCGCGTATATTTTGGCGCCTGGCGCTTTTGCACGAAGCCCGTTAATTCGGCGGATCGGCGGTTTGGGTCGCCAACCTCTGGAATCGAGGACCCATGAAGTCAACGCCGCCGGTATATTGGAACAACACCCCGGCGCATCCTCACCCGCATCTCCTGGGACCGACGCTTCCATGTCAGCCAAGCAACAATACGAGCCAGGTCTCCCCGTTGTGCTCATGTACGGCGAGAACGACTGGATGGACGTCAAGGGCGGGTACGCGGCAAAGAAGAAGATTGACGCCGAGACACAGCGCAACCTCAGCAAGGCTTCGCCTGAGGAGAAGGAACGCGATCGGGGCAGTGCCAAGGTCGTCATTGTCAAGGACGCGGGACACCATTTATACTTGGACAATCCGCAGGATTTCAACGACATAATTTTACAAGAAATGGAGGACGTGAAGAGACGAAGTTAGAAGGAGGTAGGGGAGAGCAGGCAATGAGACCATATCGATGTATGATGGTTGGTGCTTTCTTCTTCTTCTTTTGCCTCTCCGAGGGCAGGACCATCCATCAAACGTGACTTGGATTGGATTGTAGATACAGTACGACACTAGAGCCTGCTTTTAGCATGATCGCGGGATATGGTAGCTAGATAACAGTACGGAGTAGTGACCTCCACAATAGGGCCCCTATCAATAGAGTATTGCATCCTGGCAGCATGCGTGAGGAGCGCGAAGATGCGCCAATCGTCTACTATGTCTTAAGAGCAAGCAATCGACGCGGCAGTAAATACTGTTCCGGACCTCTCTGGGAACTCGCCCGCTCGCTTCTCTCAGGTCTCATGTCTGCGTTGAGGCAGCACAAGCCATGTGCGTGGTCCTTGGGCCTCGTCTGGGATTTGCCTCAATTCAGCATCATTCAGAGTGAGCGTTGACGTTGGCTGCCGGGTTGGCAACCGCCCTGGCGCCACTTCGTAGAGGACTATTACCGACTGATGATAAGATGAATTAGAAAACCTACGATCCTCGCGGCACAGGGCAGGCATACGTAGTGAAAGGAGAGAAGGAAATGGTGCCAAAAGGAGGCCCTCGGACTGCAGGCGATTCTGTGTCAATGTACCGAATACCTCGTAAAGAGAGGTTTTGTAATCGATTGGCTCGCTTCTCTCTATCGCCCTTCGGAACGTGGCGACGATGTACTCGTACGAGGGCTCACACAGGTCCACAATTCCGGTCTCATCTTACAAAGCTGCTCTTAAAACCTCTCGCGGATCCCCGATTTGGATCTCCTGGGCTGCGTCGGGAAGTCGCTGTCCCTGGCCGTCAATGACGTGCCCGATCGGCTTATGTGCCATCGATCTCGAAATCGATACTGGGTCGGGGAAGCCTGTTTCTCGACGTGTGCCGGGTCTTTGTCGTCTATTTGGTCTTCCTCTTCCTCGTCCTCGTCTGCTGCCCCCTCTGTGTGGATCTCTAACTGAGTAGTCCTTCGCCACTCGGCGTCCGCAGCGCGATACCAGAAGTACCAGCCCGCCATGACCGCCGTCGTAAGAGGAACCGTTGTGACCCAGTATATCCAGAATCGCGTCGAGACCACTTGGTGGTCGTCTCCTGACGAGTTGGCGGGCATCCAGTCGAACATGCCCGTGCTGAAGACCGAGGCGATATACGTTCCCGGCAGGAAGAAGGCTGTGATGAACGTGAATGCCATCATGGCTATACTGTCCTTTTTGGTCGAGGATGCGATGCGACTTGCGACCAGGTTATCCTTCTGTGAGGTCGCGCTGTAAAGCTGTCCGGAGCCACAGGTCAGATACAGATCAATCATATCGCACCGTGACAGGTAAATGAGGTGTCCAGGAGTATGTTTCGAATGCACCCACCGCCACCACCACATCCACGACTTACCACGTTAGTCTGGGTCTGCACGCGTTGTTGCAGCCACTGCAGGTGCTCCACCATCTGTTCCGTCGTGTGGAGGTGGTATTCCATCTGATCGCGCATGCTTTCCCACTCCGCGGGGAATCGTCCTTTCGGAAGACACCGCCTTTCCGTCCGTGTCTGCAGATCGAGCAAGAACTGGATGCTGTCGCGGTGCCACTTCACCGAAGCCAGGTATTGATAGACTGCTGAGGCATGGAAGTGGATTGAAAGGGTCGCCGTCTTGACATCGACCGAAGCAGGCCAATCGGTCGGACCGACCAACTTGCTCCATGTCGAGTTCAGGGACGTGCTCGATGACTTTATCGATGCGCGTTCTGATTCTTGTTCCTCCGTCCATTTCCAGTACGACGTCGCACCAACGGATCCTTCCAGTTGGGTCGTTTTGCCTTCACAGCCCAGCACGTCGTCCTTGTAACACTCCCCGTACGCACGGAGGAAGATGCTCGGTATCAGGGCCGGGTGCGTCCACAGCGACGAGTTTGCTTGTAGCAGTTCCCGAATGTAGTCCGTCTGAGTGGTGAGTGCGTGGCCCACCAAGCCGTAGCCCACCACGAGAGCAGTGCTTTGCCTGGAGGAGAGATCGTAGGTTTGCGACACAGCAAAAATGCTGTTCTGCCATATGCTGCTCGGCCTCAGGATCGTGGAAACGCGCCGAATCTCCCCGGTCGCATGATCGAGGTGGTTGAATGCAGAGCATACGCCGGTGCTCTTGAAAAGGCCCGGGAGCGTCGCAGCGTGGAGATGAAAGGCCTTCTCGAGCGATTCGTAGTCCTCTTGTCCCATGTGCAGGCACCAGTCCTTCTCGACGACGGAGAGTTCGACGCCGTCCACAATGAGCAACCGAATCCCCCCTGAATCGATGGCAGCCGAGGCCGACGACTTGACCGGTTTAAATTTTCCCTAATCATGGTGAGTTCGGATTTGTGGTATAGCCATTGTATTTCAAGTGACAGGGGACACACAGAATAAGTCAGGGCTCCGTCTCACCTTCTGTTGCAGCCATGGTTGCACCTCGTCGTGTTCGAGAAATCCTTCCCGAAAGTTCGGCGCTGCAGAGGATGGCGCACTCGATGATTGACGGCACTCGAAAAAATACAGTTTTCTGTCATCGCTAGGCTTCCATTCCAGCCGATCAAGTATCTGTCGGCGTTCGACCTCGAGGAACCCGCTCATTTGACGACTTGGCTATCCTAAAGGAAGGACGGGTACCTTAACTGCGAGTTGTTACAAGATGCGCAGGGGCCACGCATTGTAGGAAGGACAACGTATATATATACATATATCGTGGCAAAGCGTTGCATCTCCGGGTCGCGTCTAGAATGGCGTCTTAAGGATCCAGTCCAAAGAGCTTTTGTCAATTGAAACAACGCAGGGACTCCGGACAGACGAATCTGTCCTTACCTAGGTAGGCTATGTACTACCTTATCCTACCGATTTGAGGAATCACCTTGCACGGGTTTGCCTCACCGCTGTGCTGATTTTCGGACGCCGCTCTGCCGGCGACAATGCGTCCATCCTGCGCCGTATCACGAGGCTGAACGCCTTGAGCAAAGTCGAGGATACGTCCAGTGGAATCGATTGACTGATCGATTCATCCAGTTGTTTTGGTGACGCTAGATGTAGCTCTTGCCACTAACTTAGGCACCCAGAGCCGTCCAGGCGTGTCCCGGCGCTATTGCGGTTAAAGGTGGCGTCCCGCTGGTGAGGGTCCGGTGCTTATGTAGGCGTCCCTAGACCGCCTGTCCTCCATTGTTTGGGCTTAGCCAAACTACAGGTACATAAGTATGTAATCTATGTAGAGGTGGAACATGCAGAAGCCTCCTACTTCCTCATGCGTGTCAATGTCATCGTCAGTCCCTCAGCGTTCTTGTCTCCCGGCTTCTCGAGCGCATGGATCCAGATCACGGCGTCTCAGCAACCCGGTAGACCAACTTCTCTCCACTCACCTTTCCATTCTTCATGTCGTCCAAGCCTTTCAACACCCCTTCCAACCCGTCCTTGCCCACGGTCTGCTTGTGCGCCTTGATCTTCCCCTCCTTCAACAACGCTTCGGTCATGGCCAGAAACTTCTTCGCATACTCGAAATCCTCATCCACGGCCGGAATCTCTTGAGGGCCAAACTTGAACGGTTCGCCGAAGATCGTGTACATGAGTGTGCTGACGCTTTCGACGTCCTCGCGAGGGCATTTGACCGGTAAGATGGAGCCGTATCTGCCGCCCGACTCGCTGGAGAGGGCGTCGGCGCAGAATTGCGCGCTCTCCTTCTCGCTGATCGGGTCCCACGCGAGCTTGAGCTTGTTGTCCGTGAGCTGGCGGATCTTCGACGCGGCCTCCTTGTCGTTGTAGTCGTACACTTCCGCGGCGCCCAGCGACTTGACATACTCGAAGTTACGGGGCGAGCAGGTCGTCAGGACGGTGTATCCGGCTCTGTATCGCAGTGAAGCAATAGCCACCGTCAGTATCTGTGGGTGTTCGCCACTAGCAGACGACGGGAACAAAGCAAGACGAGAACGGGCCACTTACAGGTTCGCGAACTGAATGCCCAGGGCGCCCGTGGCGGTGCTGCCCGCATATATCAGGACGTAAGTTTTCTCCTTGACCGGGTCGGTCGGCCAGTTGAGCTTCAAGGCCTTTTGAAACAAGCCCTGCATTACGGTGGTTGTTCCCAGTGGCAGCGTTGCCGCCGCCTCAAAGCTCAACGAGTCCGGGATCTTTAGTTGGATGTCCCCCTTTGCGAGCACGTACTCGGCGAAGGCGCCGTCCTCTGGCTGGACGGCATTGCCGCCGTGAGCAACGCCGGCGACGCGGTCACCCTTGGACCAAGACTTGGTCACGCTAGAACCGACCTCTTCGACCGTCCCGGAGAAATCGCACCCGGCGAGGCCGCCTTGCGCGCCCAGTCCGAACGCTATGTGCTTCCAATCCGTGGGGTTGAGGGCCACTGCCGCGGTTTTGACGAGGATATAATCGTCGCGCAGTTTGGGTACAGGGCGGTCTCGGTCAACGTAGGCTTCTTTGCCCTTGATCACTACGGCCTTCATCTTGGGCGGACTGGCTGATAAGAATCGGCTCAGATTGTTTTCCCACTGGTCTCCAGGTCTAGAGGAACAGAGCTTGTGCAATCGGAATACCCCCGAAAACCCTAATATCTGGTAGGAGTGTTTGAAGGAACTTGGAAATAAATTGTAGAAGTGGAATGCGAAACGTGAGATTCTCATAATATCAGTCTCATGATATCATTGACCAAAAATATCTAGGTACCCAAGCTAGCAATCGAAGGGTAACTGCCGGAAGGGAACAAGCAGGTTGCAGCCCGGAAAGAATGTTAACCCGACCAAGCACGGCAGAAAGCCGCCAAAGGTCCAAGTGGACTCTGATGTCGATGTGTGGCCTTTGGCGAGAGCGAGCTCGGAGGAGGTGGGTGGGAATCGAAGGTCGGATATCGTCACCATTACCTCGGTCAGTCGTGGAGTGGAGATGGGGGAGTATTGCCGACGATAATCAAGCAAAAGCCTGATATGGGCAGGTGCAGAATGGGGCCGTCCTCCAAGCCAAACTGCCAGTGGGTGACGGTTGTATCAATACCGAACTCCCTGATTTCAGCAGGTAACGCAGCTCTGGTTGGGTCGGAGTTTGACTAGGCCGCCGCGATGCGGTCCCTGGTTGGCTTCTCATTGCGCCAATGCTTATACCGAGTGGCCATTGTTCGTTCTCGCCGCCAGCCTCGCAACTGAATCTCCTGGAGCATTCGCTCTTCCACTCTCCTGTCGCATTTGTTCCTCCGGCCCCCTGTCACAGATCTTTCGAAGGTAAGCGTCCCTCAGGTAACAGGCGACCAGACCCTTATCAGCCAGTCCCGAAAGCTCTCCGGTCGCAATGAAACCAGTTGGTTCAAATTGGTGTTGACAAAGTCATAGCGACCCTCGGCTGTGGCGATCAGATGATGGACACGAGTTTCTCGCGCATGATCGCCCACAGCCCTCGCATAGGTCAGCGCGTCCTGGAGCGAGCTCCTCGTATGGCCAGAGATCTCAAATGCCCGCCCTGCATTGATGCCCACGTTAGTCGTCTGGTCCGTTGAACCACCGTCTTTTCGTGACGTACCCTGAATGTCTTCGGCAATGGCCACAACGTCCCGGACAGTCAGACGTTCCCCTCGTAGGCGGAACTCTCTCGGCCAAGAAGGAAGATCCAGGGCTGCAACTACAAACCGGGCGACGTCGGCAGCGGAAGTCATGCATATCGTGGCAGGTTGTCCAGCAGTGTTGAGATAAGGGACCTGCGCTCTCCTCCGGCGAAAGTCCATCAGATAGTCACCCTCTTGACCAATGTTACTTCCAAGACCAATCTGCGATGCAGCCATCCCGCCAGGAGCAAATCGCTCATAGAGAACACCGCACGTGAAGACTGTGAACCTCATGCCCGATGACTCGTGTTGGTGAAGCCGGAGAATTGCTGCGCGTCGACCTTGGTCAAGGAGATCGTTTTGCGGACGCAAGGACGGGGGCCCGCCGAATTCTGAAGGAACAAATCGTCTCACATGTGCTGCGGCGGCGGCGTCGATCAAGGCAAGCTGCGCATTGCCGCTGATTGTCGAGATGACCGTGTCAACTCCGGCCAGCTTGAATCTGAGGTCCCCAGGGTTGGAGTAGTCGACCTAGTCGGCAGAGGAGTCAGTGGCCAAGGTATGTAATGGCCGGCCGGCCATGGACTAGGATTGCTCCTCCAGAGGGCCGTCGCAGGCACCGTGCGCAGAAGGAGGAGGAGATGACTCACCTGAAGTACTTGCCATCCTCTCGCTGTCAGGCCTGGACTGGGCTTGGTAGGTCAGTCACTGCAAACAGACGCCTGGGGAACTCACGTACCCTTCGCGATAGGACAACGAACTGATGGGAGGTTTGAGTTGCTATACTGTTCGCAATGTACTGCGCCAGTCCGTTGGTACCAACCACTGCTACTTTAATCATGGCTGCGCTCTGCCCAGAGGAATCTCGTCGTGAGTCGAACATTTAGACATATATCTGCCGTTGCAAGGCATGCTGGCAGGGTTGCTAGGCCGAAGAGAGTCAAATAAATGGCAACAACATCATGAGATCGTTCATTCATGCATAGATGCACTGCGATGACTGACTTTGCCTGGACAGATGTATATCTCAGTGGATGAGATTCGAGTGTAACTTGTATTCTCAGCCGGGATAGGGTCAAGCAGGAGTATTAAGGCCCGTACGGTGGGCCCAGAACATGGGAATAGACCACCAATGAGACCTGGATCCGGGGGGGAGCAGGATCAGGACGCTACCCAAGGCAGACACGTCCAGAAGTTCTCGATCACTGTTTGCCAATGACAGCCATCTTCATCAGAGTCATCCTAGGCAGAGTAGGCATCGAAGGAAGTGGTGCCCATGACAATTCTTTCCGACAGTCACGCGGGAGATTGGCCGGTTGACTCTTGCCATACCGCCGCTCGGGTGAACTAAAGCGGTGTTTATGAGGCAGCGAGCGTAGTGCTTGAGGGAAATGCTGTCCGGACGGAGGAAGATTAACAATGGAGGGAGACGTCGCTGGAAATAAGAAATGTCGCAACATAGGGGGAGCAACGATTGGCCGATTGACCTGAAGGATGGGTGCTTTTGCCAGAGACGCCGCAGTGAGCAATTCCACGCGCAGGACCATGAGGGTACTTTGAAGAACGTTTAAAATGTACGAGTGCTTAGTGCAAGGCTAGTGGTATTCCCGTCTCATACGGAAGGACGATTTCCGCAAGGTTGCCTTCAGCCCTATTAGGCGTCAGGCGAGCCGTGTGGGTGGATATGTCGCAATGCTGGGGCCCGTCCAGCGATCTGACTTGCTGACTCGTAATGTGTAGTGACTCGACGGAAACAAGGGAATTTGCTGCCTGCTGCGACCGGTGCCTTGGCAGTCATGTCACATATACACGGTCAGAGGCTTTGTACAACAGCATACTCTTCGGATAAATACTTGCGCATCGAGGTGGAGTCAGCGCCAAAGTGCGCCAGACAAACGACCCTGGGATTTGGCACGCTCGGAAGGACATGCTCCAAGATCATGTTTGAGTTTCGACCCTGACGAGGACTGATGTTCGAAGGTGGGACCAGAGTCTGTGGTTTGGGGGCTGAAGACGATTTGGAAATTCGAGATTGACAGCTCCCGAGGGCCACGATAGAGCCGCCGCACTGCTTGCTGTTTGCGTGCAACACGCGAGTCTGGTCTTCAACGGTTGAAGTTCAGCTGAGCAGCCAGAGAATGGGCGGCAAACGGTTTGCCTTGGACAGGCTTTTACAGCGCCGGCCTTAAAATTGAAGCCGATGGCGGCGAGTGGCGATGGATTACACACGATTCTGTGTACATAGCCTCATACAACTTTGATATGTGTAGTCGAGGTCACGTTGTTTCGTGTGTCTGTCGTGACCAACGGCTGAATGTAGGATATGTCCCCAGGCCATTTGGTAAGTGAAATATTCCTGATGCAATCCGAGGCCTAATCTCACCGGCACCAACGCGGATCCTCTTCGATTGGATCCTTCTCATGGAACCAACTCTCAAAACTGTGAAAGTTTTGACATTTATCCCCTCTTCCATGCGAGTGAATGTCAGCGCGCAGCAAACTCTATGGTGATCGCTCGATCAAGTCGATCGTAGATTCCTCGATAGCACAGTCTATAACAGCAGCGCAATTCTGCAACATGATTGTCTGTGTGAAGATACAAATGAAGCCGAGTTGGATTTCTGACAATCACTGGACTCTGTCCATCGTAATGGATGGCATGCAGAGGGGCGCCCGCATCAACCAGTGGGTCAAGTTGATTTGTTTGCTTGGCGGATTTGGTGGGCGTGACGCGCTCTGCACCCACACCCGCGCGCGACACACACACGAGACACTCAAACATTGTCCTTTCACGCTTCTGACCCAGAGTCCTTCCTTTATGATTAGCAAAGAGAGAGTATGGAGGAGGATGCACTGAATTCAACGAGGGTTGCCGTTGCAGCTCCTCATCACACTCATTACGCGTTCCAGATTCATCCCACCAACAACATGTCCCTCTCTACACTTGCTGTCGGCGCGGCTGGTGTGAAAGCAAAGAGGCGGAGAACAAGGTCGGTCGTTCCACGTCACCACTCACCGTCACAGTGCCTTGTCTGACCATTCTCAGTCCTCAGGATCACGCCATTCTCGAAGCGGCGTACCAAAAGAACTCCAAACCCGACAAGGTACAACGAGCCCAGATAGTCAGTCGGGTCTCACTCGGTGAGAAAGAAGTTCAAGTGAATACCGATCTCCCACTTGTTGCTCCACCTCTGTTGACTTTCCATGCAGATTTGGTTCCAGAATCGACGTCAGAACGACCGAAGACGCTCGAAACCGTTGGAGCCACATGAACTCGTTGCTCATCTACGCAACAACACTGCCAGTCCTACTCCTCCTCAGGCGAGCTCATCTCCTCTTCTCGAAGACTCCATCCTATCTCAGCCCCCTTCGAACGCATCTCATGCACCAGGCGATGCCATCAACCGACCAGCTTCGCGAGCCTCGAGTATACATGACCTTCTCAACCCCACCCCTCTGGACGAGGCAAGCTCAAAGCCCAGCACCCAGGATACGTCAGACAACCCTACATCCTCATCCAGCTTTGACAAGAATGCAACGTCGACAATGAAGGATCCAGCCGTTGTTGGTGCACAAGAGAACGCACCAAAGGATATCGACAGTCTTTCTGATACTAGCAGTGGATACGGCAGCGCACGAAAGAGAAATCACGACGAGATGACAGGCGTGAAGTCTCCCAGTTTTGAATCACCAGGAAGAAGCCCAACTGAAGAAACGAGCCGGTTGAAGGAGCCTCTCACCAGAACCTCCAGTTTCGTTCGGTTGGCCATGACTGTAGATGGTGCAGTCAAAGTGAGAACAAGACAGGAAGATACGCCGTCTCCTGAAAAGCCCCGTCCTTCACCTCCGGCCGCACAAGCTAGATCAAACACACCGATGAGTCGCAGCAAGAGTTTTCTTAGCGCGGTGGATGTTTACCGTGATAACAGCCAAGGTACCGGATCCAGAGCTGTGGGAGCTGGTTTCGGTCGGTCCCGTGACGCGCGAACATGGGAGTTCTACTGCGACAACAAGACAAAAGATGCTCTTTCAACCCAGGCTGAAGCTGAAACCGCTGGATCTGCTGTCAGCGCCATTAACCTCATTCGGTCAAACAGCTTCAAATCGCGCACCCAAGCTCTCAGTCCTTCGTTGTCGAAGGTGAACGCTCGCATGCCATCGTCCAAAGATAGTAAACCCAAATTATCGCGAGCCAAGTCGTCACTGGGACGTCTGCAAGGTCTGAATACCCCGACAGAACCGGTCGATGAGAGACCCAAAGCTCGTCAAGGCCATGTGAGATCACCGTCTGGAGATTCGGACAAGGAGAACTGGGCGCCTGGGACGAGAATGTCGGAGCATGCTCTGCGCAGAACCGAGCCCAGTGGGCGACAGCGACCGATCCTGGAGGAAAATAAGGAGATGACGTTCCCAGACGTGAGCCTTTCACGGAAGCGATCTGATGAGGGAGCTGATCGGCTGCCGTCACCAACCAAGGAGAAGGCCAAAGGCGAAGAAATGGACTGTGTACAAGGCTTGCTATCGCTCAGTCAGGGTGCTTGGACGATGAAGTAAGCTGTGGAAATGCGAGTGACGGAGTCGACCGGGTCAAAAACGGGACAGCTCTGTCAGGTCATCGAGGCCTATTCAGTCAGCGACGAAGCATAAAATGCTTGGAGAATTAAGTTGTAAGCTGAGCCTTACACGGACTGATAACAGCCAGTCCGCTGTGGAAGGCATATTCGACAAATGTACCATAATAACATTGGAAAAGAATGGCAGACTCGATGTTCCCGAACAGCTCATCTCGATATCTTGGCCGCGATGATTTAGTGTTGGCCTGTGCTCGTTTGCTGGTGCTTATCTAGTGGTGAGCTGTGTTTACCTCGAACCAGCCAACGCACGCAGGCAGCTGCGACGGGCAAAGAATCGGCCGACGCCATCACTACACTTGACTGCTGAATATTGGTGATTGATGCCATGCTGCGACTATTGATAGATCAGGGTACACCGCATTGACTCAATATCGCTACGAGCAGATTGATGACTAGAACCCATGTTCGGTCATGACGCACTCTATATCGCCTTGACTGCACAATCCGTTTCATTGGCTGGAGGAATACGGGGCTGATACAGGGTGTGACTCGTACCTTGGCCTGAGATCTCGGAGTTAAAGCTAACGGGGTCAGTCCGGGGCTCCCTGGCTCAATCTTGAGCGCCTCCGCGAGACATCCAGGTCGGTCTATGTCTCGAATCTCTCTCGACCTAGCAAGCAGTGCGCACAATGGGCCTGCGCACAGCCCAACGTCTCCAACGCCGCCACTTTCGGCAATGCACGCTGTCCGCCACGCCAGCACCATGGCCTCGAGCAAGATCCCCCGCATCGCGGTCGTCGGCGCCGGCATTGCAGGCCTGCGCTGCACCGACGTCCTCGCCCGCAGCGGGGTCATGGTGACGCTCTTTGAAGCCCGCGACCGGATAGGCGGACGCGTGCACCAGGTCGAGTCGGCCGGCCATCTCGTCGACATGGGCCCCAATTGGATTCACGGCACGAAGGGCAATCCGATCATGCGCCTGGCCGAGCAGACCCGCACCGTGGTCATGGAGCCCGAGGAGCGGCAAGCTCTCTTCGACGCCGAGGGGGTGAAACGAGCAGACTCCGAGGCCGTGGATCTATCGGCCAAGATGTGGGAACTGGTCGTCGATGCGTTCAAGTACTCGGACGAGAACTCGGCGCGGATCGACCCGCAGGAGAGTCTGTTCGAGCATTTCCGAGCGAGGGTCGACCAGGAGGAAGGCCTCGACCAGCGTCAACGAGACGACCTGCTCCGCGAAGCCCAGATGTGGGGCCCGTTCGTGGGCGACGCCGTCGAGACCCAGAGTCTCAAGTTCTTCTTCCTCGAGGAGTGCATTGAGGGGGAGAATGTCTTCGTGGCAAGCACGTACCGAGACATCCTACGGGAGGTGGGCCGCACAGCGACGTCGAACGGCGCCAACGTCGAGCTGAGGCTGGGGACGGAGATTGTGCATTTCGACCTGGGTCCCGGCACGGTCACTAACGGTGAGGGGAGCAGTGACAATGACAGTCACAGGAACGGGGACACGAATATGAACAGTAATGGTGAGGACGGGCAGCACCACAGCAACATATCTACCGTCACAATCACGACGTCTTCCGGCCAGAAACACACCTTCGACGAAGTCATCGTCACCTGCCCGCTCGGGTGGCTGAAACAGAACCACGAAAGCGCATTCACGCCACGGCTCCCCCGGCGGCTCGCCTCCGCCATCTCGAACATCAACTACGGCCGCCTGGAGAAACTGTACGTCACGTTCCCGCGCGCGTTCTGGCTGTCGAACGACGACGACCCCTCCAGCTATCCCGTGTTCACGCACTTCCACGACCCAGCCTACATTCCCCACCCGCCAGACGAGGCGTGGAACCAGTCCGTCGTCTCGCTGGCCCATCTGCCGCCCCCGATCGCCCACCCGACACTGTTATTCTACATGTACGGGGCGTGCGGCGCGCGGCTCGTCAAGGCCACCGCGGACCTGCCGCCCCATGGCGCGGAATACAACAGCACGCTCGACGGCTTCGCGCGGCCTTTCTATTCCCGCCTGCCGAACTACACGCCGAGCAACCCTTCCTGTACGCCGACCTCGTTCGTCATGACCCGGTGGCAGGCTGATCGGTTCGCGGGGAACGGATCGTACTGTAATTTCCAGGTGGGGCTCGAGCGCGGCGACGAGGACATCGAGTGTATGCGTGATGCGGGCGGGCTGGCGGGGCGGGGCCTCTGGTTGGCGGGCGAACATACCGCGCCGTTTATCGCGTTAGGGACCACGACGGGCGCATGGTGGAGCGGCGAGGCCGTTGCGAGGAGGGTGTGTAGAAAGTATGGGGTCGAGGTGGCCGAGGAGGACAAGCAGGATCAACAGGACGGTCTTGGCTTGGAAGTCAATGGAATCAATGGAGAAGAAGCCGGGAAGAAAGAGTTGGATAAGAACAGGCTCGATGGTGCCAACTTGAGCGGGTTGGCGATTTGAGATGGCGGGCCTGCCTAGGAGTCGTTTCGCTCAAACATAGACTTGCAGCTACTTAGCGCGGTGTTCTTAGTTAGAGAGATTTCTCCTTGGTCATAGCGAATGCGCCGGTACACAGTCCCTTGTGTCCCATTCCGGCGAATACCATGTCGTTGATGTCGAGTGCAAGCTGTCCAAGCATTCGTAGCTCCAATTCTCCGGTCCAAGAGTGATGATCAGGTTGGTGTTGCACTTCTCAATGCTCCCAATGGAGTTACTCCTGCATATCATCCGCTTCCTTGTCGTTCGGGCACGTCTTCTTGTCTGCCAACTTGCTCCCGGTGTCGAGCAATCTCTCCAGTTCTATTTCCAGATTCGTCAGCCGAGCAGATCACAGAGAGAGAGAGAGAGAGAGAAAAAGAGAGCAGGCAGCGCGAAATACTCACGATCGGCAATCAAGTCCACCTTCTTGTCCTCGGTCAGCCCACCACTCTCCTCACCCATGCATTGTCTCTCTACAGCCCTCTCCAGTAGTTCCTTGGCCTTGGAATCCTCATTGCGGCCGAAGGCCTCCAGCTGCGCTGTGATTGCATCCTTCCCCCTCCGTTGCGTGAAGCTCTGCAGTCTTTGGAAGTGCACGGCCATGGCGTTGCCTCGTGGCTCTCCGGGTACGCCCATTCGCTCCTGTGTCACCTGCTCCTCCCGTTTCGCTCGCTTCCAATGCTTCTTCTCGCGTTGAAGATACGGCTTCTTGACACGATTGGCTGTTGTGTTCGACTTGTGCGGAAGATTGTTGAGCTCGAGGTCGTTAGTTCTCCTGAGCTCTTGCAGCTTCTTGGCCGTGTTTCTTGCGGCGAGCCGAGATGCACGTGCGTTATGCTGACCCGTGGATCCTGCTGCAATCTGAGCGGCATATCTCTGACGGAGTGTCTCGATAGTCGCCTGCACGTCTGTCGGACCACCTGCATTGGGAATGTCGTCGGTGTCGGTTTCAGTGATGGGTTCATGCGTAGTAGCGGGTGATGCTTTGTCGGTTATCATACGGTAAGCCACATTCGCTGAAATTGTTCGTGTCAGCGAAGATACCAGCGTGCTCGTCTAGTAGAGGTACCCTTCAACTCATCTGTAACCAGCTCTAAACCGACCTGAAAATCGCCTGCATTTTCGTAACATTTGGGAACAGAGGTAACTCGCAGGCCCCTTAAAGCAAGCTTATGGTGCGGAAGCTCACTGAGGACCATGTTTCGGACGGTGTCAGGGGGTAGAAGGAGGCCATTTTCGATCTGTATGTCGAGTTCTCGCGTCGCAGTTAGTTCCACCTTGATCCAAGATATTTTGGATTGCCTGCCAGCCGACAGGTCAGAGTCATCCATTGCTGTAGCTTCGCCTCCAGACCAGGTTGAAGAGGGAGTGAAATAATCAAGGAGAGAAGATTGGAGATAGACAGGAAGCGAGCTCGATCTGCGTATTGGTGGCATGAAAGAAGTGGAAGTGGAAGAGCAATGAATAGAGCTCAAGCCTCATCCAAGTGTGATGTGAAGTTTGTTCTAGCGATGGCAGCGACGACAAGTGAAAGTTGTCTATGTTTCCTCTGCGATGTCATCGTATAACGTGCGCGTCTTCTCGCCTAGGTACCTTCCATGTCGGTGCCATAAAACCATACCGCCTTCAACGCAGCCATCGCGCGTAACCGTGCGGCAGGCTCATCGCAGCTGAGAAAGCGGGTCATGATTGAATCCTCTCTAACTGCCACTCTTCGCATAGCTGACTCAAGTTTGCTGGAGTCCGCTAGCGTGCCTACAAGTCCGGAATGAGGGCAGGTTTCCTCAATTCAACATGTCTTTTTAGAAGACTGTCCACGTGTCTGCTGTGAACAGAAGAAGACAGCTGGAAATCGTCTCGTCACCCTGTGTCGTCATCGCCTCGCCTCGGATGAACATAGGGCCGAAGGGCATCAGCGTCATCCAACTCCCGATGAGACTGACCATGGGCTTCCAGTCACCACATTATTCCTTTGGCTATCGTCATTATGGTCGTGATATCAAATCAAGCATGAACACTCCCACACGAACGGCATCACGCCCTGCACATCACGCGAACAGTTCTGCGACAGCATTTGTGAACCCATGGCCGTCAGCTACAGCTCCCACATGGGGGGAGTTGGCACAATCCTCATTTCCGTTAGGGCTGTACAAGGATGAACATCTCCGACATGAGAAGGCCCGAGACCTGAAAGTTGTCAAGCCAGACTGGGGAAAGGCCAGCCTGGAAGCCAGGAAGATTGACAAGACTACTTCGATCATTGGTACTTGGTTGGGCCATGCAAGTGCCCTCGTTGAGATACCGCCCATCGACAACATCGAACAAAAGAGCACGTGGCTCCTTTTCGATCCTGTCTTCTCCATGAGAGCAGGCCCGACCGTTAACAGCGGAGTCGCGCGATTCAAGAAGGCTCCTTGCCAAGTCGAGGATCTGCCTGGCTGCGATGCCGTCTTTATCTCCCACAATCACTACGACCACCTCGATGCGCCATCCATCAGGGCAATCGTACAGAGGTTTCCCCAAGCCAGATTCTTTGTCGGTCTAGGCATCAAGCCGTGGATGTCTTCAATGGGGGTTTCAAATGCACAGACCTGCGAGATGGATTGGTGGCAGAACCGGGAATACAGCCTTGAAGACTTTGGCATCGAACCACGGCCAGCCTCAACAACCCAAACAATCTTCAGATTCTCATGCGTGCCTGCGCAACACAATTCAGCACGGAGTCCCATCGATCAAGGCCGAACGCTTTGGTGCGGCTGGGTTGTGGAGCGCTTCCTGCGCACACAAGACGACTCGAGTGAATCCAATGCAGCAAGAAAAGGCTCTGTCTATCATGCTGGAGATACTGGCTATCGGAGAACATCTAGATCAGACGTTGTCTGCCCCGTCTTTCAAGAGATCGGGAAGAGATTTGGTCCTTTTGATTTATCATTTATCCCAATATGGCGTGGCGGTACACTCGGGTTCTTTTCTTACCTGGGCCTACGCCTGTCACATCGGGATTTTCCTGCGGCTCACCATGCTTCTCCTGCGGATGCAATCGCGATCCATCGTGACGTAAAGTCGCGGAACACCATTGGAATTCACTTTGGAACCTTTGTCGGTTCCGAAAACGAATCCTACGAAGCCATGATAGAGTTCGCCCGGGCTTGTGATAGCCAATCAGTCGCCAGTCTGGACAGCATAGAGGATGACAAGGATGGTCGTGCCGGAATCCTGGACATCGGCAACAGCCTGGCAGTACAGACCCTGTGAGTTGATTCGCGCCTGAGTTTGTGCCCGCAGGCCTTCGCTCCTTCGTTCTTCGCCGATAACGAAGGAGCAAACGTCACACAATTGGCAGCCCCCGCTCTCTAGCGAGAACAATTTTCCAGGCAGTGGCGCCTCTTCGAAGCACGTACCTACATCGCCCTCATCTTCACTGCTCATCTGGCTCTCCCACCCGAGATCTCTCCTGGACTTCTCGTCCTTGACACCTATTTGGCCAGGGTTTCGATGATCCTAGTCGTTTCTTTTCGTTCGCCAAACGCCAAATTCCTCTTCTAAGATTGGCCTTCGAGAGGCTACCAGATAGATGCTTTGAAGTTACGGGATCTGCCTCACTTCTACTTTTCACCTTGGCAACGTGAATATGACCTAAATCACCCCTGTCTCCTACCTGGTTCATCGATCGGACACTCTCCATTGGCCGTCCGAGAGATCGGTTCTACGGAGAGTGCCGATTGAGCAGTGCGTGAAGTGGCCCGCAGTCCCTTTGACGGTGACTCTTATTTGGGATTCGCTTCCCACCCCTTCCAATAAGAGGATTCCCGTACCCAGAAGTCAACATGACCGACCAAGGCTAGAAAACAGCGCAGCGACAGCTGGTCAGCACTTTGTCGTCTCATTCGCCTCGCTAGCAAGAGGTCGAAATGAGTGAGTTGCCCGTTGTAACCGACAGCATTGCAGACGCCGATTGGAGAACGTGCTACCTCAATGCAAATTCGGTGATGGTGAATGTGATTTGATCGCGACATGGGGGGGGGGGGGGCTTGAGGGTGTTGTCGAGTTTCTGAATATTGCTCCTCCGGTATCAAGGGATGACTGAATGACACCGTAGAGGTAATTGTACGAAGGCATATCGGGAGCGGTACTCTGTAGATACCAGCCACACGCGGCACGCATGCACACACAAAGCGACCATCCAAAATCCACGGTCTCGATATCAGGGCATGGAGGAGTGTACAATCTGTGATGTCCACGTCCGCATCAGGAAAACGTGAACTTCACCATCGTCCCACATATCTCGTGTATCGTGCGTGTCCCATGTCCCCAGTTGCACGGCTCATCCTCACCCACCCACCCACCTCCCCTTACAAGCGACTTCTTACTCGCGCGCCCACTCGATCTTCTCCGGGGAGCTAAGGTCGACGCGTGTGTCCCTCGGAGTTATGGCTCGACTGTGCGGGGTCAGCGGCCGGTTTCGCACGAGTACATGATTACTGCATGCGTTTCAGGATGTGGTCGTGGTCGTCTCACCGGCCCTTGTTTGCTTGCTGTGGCGCGAGATGTGGCAACGGAGCTGGGAGGAGGGATGGAAGCTAGTGTCTTAGATGTTCTGAGCCTGGGGGAATTTCCGGCCCTCAAAGGGGCGTTGATTTTGAACGCGGCCGGCTGCATTCATGATAGATGCACCACTAGCAGAAGACCATGGGTTGCTCAAATCGGGCAAGTACTGTAGATGCTTTTACAACTGCGGGATTCAAAACCCGCCTACGTACTTTAGTAGCAAGCCAGAAGAAAAGAAGTGGCAGCACGTCGTAACCAACTGAGATGCCAACCGCAAAGTCTCAAGAGCGAGGTGGTGTTTGGCCATCTTGCCACGGCGTCTCGTAATGGGTGGACCGAAGGACCGCTAGTATCGTCGTGTACAGGGCCAGTCGCGGCCGAATGCCACATCCTGGAAAATGTCCGTCTTGCCATCGCCCTCGCATAAACCTTCGAGCCAGGTCGGAATTAGGTCTGACTCTCGATGTTCCTCCATCCCGGACGCCTCCTCTGTCTACTCAGCAATAGATAAATCCCGCTTTCGGCCAGTCGGGGGGACTCTCAACCGGCCGGCGTTCCGAGCAGAAGGCCGGGTGACGTCACATGACCTACCACGGCGGTTAGTCAGCGGGCGCACGTTCTTATGTTATCCATGCGAGCGTGGCCAAAGGCGACATCCGCCAGCATCTCGCGCGAGGACTTACCAGGCAGTTGTCATCGATGACAACGGTGCCACCAGGCTCTCCGAAGCCATGCCCTCCAACCACCTGTACTTGGCCTCTTTGGATGGCCAAGAGCATCTGCCCGAGCATATCCCCCTGCATTGGCACCACAAGTCAGATGCCAGCGACGCGTAGTTTCGGGATAGTGACAGGTCGCCCCTCAAATCATGTGCAATCTGGACACGATCCAAGATCTGAGCAACAACTCTTCCAGAGGACCTACCGTAACGTAGTTGTCTCCCGCGCTGCGTCTTCGCTCCGCATCATTCCGACTGGTGATGGTGTAACTGCGATGCATGGCTCGTCGACTCTTGAGTCCTCTCGAGCTGGTTTCTTGGTTCTCTTCTTCGGTATCGCTGTCCTCGGCCTCGCCGCTGCCGCTCCTCGTACGCCTCGCTCTTCTTCGGCCTCCGAAAGCGAGGGAGGAGTGGACGCTACCACCTGGGTTTGCAACATCAATACCTTTTTCCGCGGCCTTGCGTTCTCGACTATCGCCTCCGGACCCAAAAATCTTGACAGTGCTGTCGATCCCACTGCAAGCAATCATCGGTTCGTACGGATGCCCCTGGACCACATTGACAACCTCACCATCCCCTTCTAGAATGTTGAGGATTTTCGAAGTCTTCCGATCCCAAATGAAAAAATGACCGTCATCCGAGCCGCTGACAACATACTCGTCATTTAAGCCATAGTAGTTGACGTCTTTGACCGTACGCGTATTACAATGTCCCTTGTAGACTCTGGTATGCGACGAATAAGGAACGTGGAGGTTCACCGAGGCGCGATTTTGAGAGCGTGCGAACCCGAGACGTCTGCGGAACAGAATCCTTTCGGGAGCTTCGTCTTCCTCTTCAGACTCGGTGGTTCCGTCTTCAGAATCGCTGTTATCGTTGTTATCTTCGTGTTCATCTTCCTCAACATTGTCACCTTCTCCAGCATCCTCGACATGGGCGGCTAGAGGCGTGCTGGTTTCAATCTCGGGCCGGCGTGCCCCCTCTGTAGTTCCGCGAGCGGTTACTGGTGATTCAGCCGACGCCTCTGTACCAGTAGCGTCTCCGGTAGACGGATTAGATGCCGCATCGGAGGCGGCCATGGTTGCGACAATATCGAGTGCTTCCACGATACGTTCTTCTTCCTCCGTGTTGATTTCTTCTTGCCCTTGTTCTTCTCCGGCGTCTGGGTCTGCGATCTGCAGTCTCAATCCTCCAAAGGCACGATTGACGAAGTCGAAGGTGACCCCTTCCGCAGCTCGCATGAGCAAGGAGCGGCCTACCTTGACTCCCCAAAATCTTGCAGCCGCCCCTTTGTCCATCACACGGACCGCCGTGCTTGGGTTTGCAGGATCGGTTCGTGTCTCAGACAATCCTTGTCTTGGTTCTAGCCGGACATTCGCAAGGGCTCTGATAAAGGCCTGGACCGCTGCTTTTTGACTTCGAAAGATCTGACGAATCTCATCCCGTTCGAAACGATTCGTGTCAAGATCGACGATAGGTCTTTCTTCATCTGCAAGATTCAAGAGATACGCTTCCAACTCGGGGACAAAATTATGCACGGTGTCGTCCTGTTCGAGCGGGAAACGAGGGCTCTCTGAGCTTACATTAGGAGGCCGCTTGAATCCTTGGAGCACGGCATGTTGGCCGCCACGCAACCAGAGCAGAATTGCTCTGAGGAAGTCATAACAAAATCTGGACTCCTGGGGGATGTTCCTACCTTCATGAGCAGCAGGTCTGATTTGGTCGAATTGAGTCAATTGCACCTCCGGAGAGGGATTGAGGCTTTGCAAACGGCCACCAAGGGTCTGGGCCAGGCAGCCAGCTGCTTGCACAAATCGCCAGCTGGCCTGCCGGTTTCTCCTCAAGGTGTTTTGCAGAATCACGTCTTCTTCAGTGGGATTTACTGGATAGGCCCATGCGCGGATTATCTCGTCCATCTGGGGAAGGAGAGAAGCACATTGGCCGAGTGCGTTTGTGAAGGCCGCTTCGTGAGGGGTCAGCTCCGAGGATTCCTCCATCGACGCCAATGCCTCTTCGCTCAATGCAGTGGAAAAGTCGAACAAGGTCTTACGAAGCTGAACTAGTGATCTTGCCACTCGCTCACTAGATCTTTGTGCTTCTGAAAGCAGAAAATCGTGAGCAGTGGCCGGGAACTCGGCAGCAGCCTCAGATTCGTTCGAGGGAACGGAGATCAGCTCAGACCCTCCATCACCATATCTCGCTAGCAGAGCGGTCTGGCCTTCCTCCTGTTGGTCATCCGCAGCCCTGCGTAGACGTCTGCTGGGTTTCGCTGAGTCACCAAGGCTGCTGGAAGAGGCGTTTGCTCTGGCTCTCTTCCTCTTGCGGTCTGATCGGTGGCGGAGCCGATTGGACTGGAATTCTTCGTCTGCCTTAGCGTCTACCTCCCTGGCATCAGGGGACTTGACGATATCAAAGCTGTAGATATGGTCTCCTGACCAAGAAGCCAGCATCTCGTTTGGGTTAGCATCGCTGATCTTACAAGCGGTGATGTGGCCGTGCTCATAAGGTCCGGACTTGCGCTTGTTGTTGGGAGCAAATCGTCGGACGCACCTAGTGGCTTGGGCCATGGCCTCATCTTCGAGACTCCCCACGACAGGCTTGAGCGATGCAGGGAGACCCTTCTCAGAGTTCAGGTCTCGGCCGAGCATACGCCTGTCATGTAGGAAGCAATGCAGGTGGGCCCCACCAAGCGCAATGTACTGCGGCTGACTGGGCGCACAGGAGATGCTGTTCAAGTCCAATGCATGTTTTTTGTAGGAGATCAGTGGAGGGGGGGTATCGCCAACGTCACCTGCCATCCCTCCACGAAATCGAGCGCCGCGGCCTCCGCGTGGAGCAGGATATGCTGACGAAGGTTGTCTCAGATCCCATTGGCGCACTTCACCATCCTCCGAGCAGGTCAGGAAGAGATAAGGGCTGGACTCGGTCACGATTCTCTTTACCCGATCGGCATGGCTTCGGTACACCCGACAGTTGGTATTGCCTTCGTTCAGCCATCTCGCATTTTGAAAGTAGTTGTTGAACCTCCGACTTCTTGTGCTTGCAGAGAACGAATCGCTGGAGCCCGCTTGAGTGGCAGCGCCGCCATACTCCAGGTCGAAGACACGGACCTCGGAATCTCCGGCGCAGGTAACGACGGTGCGGTCACCCGAGTGGGGCATGAACTTGACCGAGAAGATGTTTGCATGGTGCCCGGTGCTCACGCTCGTGTTTAGTGAGAAGGTTCGGGCGGTTCCCGACGGATTGTAGTCCCAGATGTTGAGATGGGTGTCGTCTGACCCTGATGCGAGGAGGTTGCCACTGGACGACCAACTACCAGAGCAGGCATTAGCAGAACTTACGTGCGCAGGGAGGGAGAAAGAGAAGGGCGAACTATACCTGAGGGCATTGACACAGCCGGAGTGAGCCCCAAGCTCATTGACTATGTCAAGATCTTCGACCCATGTCTTGTCGCCGTACAAAGTCCTGATTGACCGATGTCTCCTCGTCTCCCCCAGGGATCGCGTCAGTAGTCGCACATCAAACTTGTCGTCCATCGTGGTGTTAGCGGGGAGGCAACTGACACCAGTACAGAGGGGATAAGAATTGACACATGCACGAAGCGCAGCCTTTGAGCGAGAGTCGTCGACCTCGGTCCGTAGTGAGGACAAGGCGAGGCCGTCCGCTTTCGGATGAATGGTGCAGGCGAGAGCTCCGACAAGGCTAAGTGAGGAGAAGCATGTGCCCGTCGGCGTACTGGATTATGGCAAAGCTCGGTCGGCGGGGTGGCAATTCAGGCATACCAACGACCAACCTTGCTTCCGAAAGTTGGCTGAGAAGATTTGTCGTCGAGCTGCTAGTTAGGGTGCAGACGCTGGAAAGAGGGCGCAGTCAGAAGTCAGCAAGCAGTTACGACATGCTGAGTGATGTACGAAGGAAGTGGTGAGGAAAGAAGGAGGTGCCACCCCCGCAGTCGCCAGAAATCCCTGTCAGATGCAAATATTGTAACACGGTTCGTATGATCCGTACTCTTGCATTACTTGTTTCTTGGTCATTCCGACCCTCTCTCTTCCAACTAATCGCGTTGGTATTGTGCAAGAACATCGGCTGTTTCCCACACCCTGTTCGGCGCCTGGGACTACGGGAAGTCGGTGTCGGCCGTCGTAGCCAATTATTCTCGGAGAACATGTCAGCGAGGCTGTTGATACTGATCACAAATTCTGCTTCTCCTTAATCAAGCAAACCCGGAGGCCGTAAATTAGTTAGACACACGGAGCTACCGAATATCGCGCTCCATAGCCCCCTTAGTGATGGCACTGATGGTACATGTCGCCTCCCGGTTCTGTTGTGCCAGGAATACCGTAGCACACGACGGCCAACAGAGATCCCGGAGCAGATACTGCACAGATTGCATGGCCACGTAATGCTGAAGCTTCAGCTAGCTGGCCTCCACATCCTCCCTTCTCTCTCCTCTCTGCGCCCTCCTCGAATGCCCAGTGGCTGTGGTCGCTCGAAGCGATGGTATCGTTCATCTTAGGCTCCATTATGTCGCACCTGGAGGGTTGCCCTCTTCCCCGTACGGAAGGTGCACACTAATGGGTGATAGGGTCGTTGTATGAAGCTGCATGTACCTCGGTCTGCTGGAGCCTTGCCCTGCACTAGACAGCACGAGGACAAGACAATCGGACGGATAACATTATCTGACCATTGCGGCGACATCAATTGGGAATCCCTTGTGATTGCGGTGATTGGCATAAAAGTGATCATGGCACGTTGAGGCCGAACATGCTGTGGTCAGCTAGCGGAGCAGGGATGCCCGAGAACGCCTCCTCAGCCCATTTTCAGCAGACCATCGCGATTCGGATTCGCCTCACCTAACTATCCTCGGTGCGTCGTTTCTTGCTGGCAAGGCTCTTCCGAACAAGTTCCATAGTAGTGATCGCATTCTCGATCTGTTCAGCCTCGCCCGCAAGCTCCTGGAGCATTAGCTCCAATTCGGCACACCGGCGCCGGAGCCTGATGATCTCTTCTCTAAGAACCTCAACGGAGCCCGAAGTCAGAATCGGATCGTTTGCCACAGGGGTCGTGGAACCAGACACCGTCCCGGTCTCGGGAAGGTTTTCCTTACCGGACTCGAGTTCCTCAATGCGTTTGTGCAGCGATGCGCGCTCTCGTTCCCACGCCTCCCGCTCCAACCTGAAACGCCGTGCATCGTCGGCGCCCTTGAGCTGCAACTGGGATGACATGGCCACGATCTGCCTCCACTGCGCCCCATCGGCCGAGGACTGCTGGTGGGCCTCATCACGTGACCTCATGAGATCCTGAATCTGGGCTTCCATCGCCTCGACCTGTTGCTGTAGCCGAATCCTGTCCTCGGTCAAGCTGTTGATTTCGTGATCCGAGACCTGAGACTTCTTGTCTAGAGCCGTACAACGAATCTGCGACCTCGAGAAAGCCGCCAAGAGCTGGTCGTGTTCCCGCTGTAGCGTTTGCAATGCCAAAGTCTTGGTCGAGATCTGATGTTGCAGATCTTGCAGGTGAGTGGCGTGAGCGGCTTGGGTCGTGGTAGGAGAGAACTGTGTGTATTCTGAGCTCCCCGTGCGCGGATACTGGATTCCGGGTGGTGAAGGAAGCGTGCGGGTGGATGGTTGAGATTGCATCGGCGACTGCACAGAGCCAAACACGGAGCTGGAAGAGGAAGGATGGGGCGACTGCACAGAGCCCGAGGCGGCTTGGTCGTGCGCTGGGTTCCGCTTCAACTCCTCACCCTGGAGGATGGGAGGAAGGCCTTGTTCAAATGGCCGAGGCATCTGTACCAGTGGCTGCTGCTCGGGTTGCCTTCGGTGGTAATCATCAATGCGAGAAGCATCAGGCGGGAGCGGTATTTTGCGGGGGTCATTTATAGATGTGGGAGCTGCCGAAGATTGGCCATGGATGGAAAGTCTTCGTATCTCGTGTACAAACGGGGGCGGGACAACATCAGCCAGGGATGGCAACCCCGGTTTGGTCATGGGTGCATTTGACGGTATGAGGCGACTTGTATTCCGGATCTCATTGAGCGTCCATGTGAGAGACTGTTTGAGGCCTAGCTTAGTCACTTCGGCTGCGATAGACTTCGGTCCTGTCAGCATTTCCCGTTCCAATGGGGCGGACCGGGGCTTACCTCGACAGGGCTTTTCGGGCCTGCAGAGATGGTCAGAGCTCGACTGACTTCGGCTTGGAGCTCCAGAAAGCCCTGGACGAGCTCCAGCACCAGGGACTCGGTGTCGGAACAATTGCCACATGTTCCGCGCCAGGACCCGTGGTAGGAGATGTCCTCTGGAGATCGCAGAGGTGGCCGATGCTCGCCCGGATAGACATATGGGCTGGCCTGGCGGCAAAAGCGATTGTCAGCAACAACACGTATTCTGCCAACGGCCCGACGGAGATCGGAAGAACCAAGGGACCACCGTCACATACGTGGTTGGGAAACATCCTCCTCTTCGACGAGTCCACCTCTGTTTCCCGCTGTTCTGGTATATAGTCTAGACGGGGACGCTTGTCTGGAGGCTCGCCGAGTTCCCCGCGCGGACTGGTGCTTCCAGAGGGCCAGAAGGGTGTGGCTGGAGGAGGTGACTGACCAGATACAGGCCGCCGGTAGGGCCCTTCCATGGGCAGGTCGCGCTTGCGCGGCGTGTTATCGAAGGATGGCGAGAAGGGAACATCAGGCAGCGGGCGCCGGGGTTCAGGCGCACTGGTAACGCGGGCGAGGAGCAGGCCGGAAGCCATGGACGGTTTCGACCTGACATCCTCTGATTCATCTGGAGAGTAAGATTCGCGTTCCATCACCTCCACCGACCGTCCACCAGCTTCAAGTCCTTTTTCGACGGGGCGTGGCGTGTGCAGGGCAACATTTGAGGAGATGGCGGCCGAGAATGCAAACGCGCGTGGCAAGCCAGCGAGGAGGTGGCCCGACGGGTCTAGGACGAAGGCTTTCCCCTTCGGTTCCCGCGTGATTTATCGTAAGGGACTGGCGCGGGAGGCGAATGTCTGAATATATTGCATGCTCGCGAATTGCGATCGAGGCCTGCACCGAGAGCAGGACATGCCTAAGCGGGCATGGGGCGAGTATAGTACGTATGTATCTGAAGCGTGGCCTGCGGCTAGGGAAGAAAGGACAGGGCCGCTCGATGGCGCGATCTCGATTGGCCGGCTGTGCGTGGGTGCCAGGGGGAAAAGAGGATCTGGAAGAGGGAAGAAGAAGATCGAGAAGGATTGGAGAAAGCGGAAGGAATTGGATTGGGAGTCAGCGCAGGACTGTGAGTCGGTGCTCCTAGGTGGCCTAGGTACTGGGCCATGGCAGATCAGAGATCACCGTACGTAGCTCCGTCGTTGGGTAGTGGGCGTGGTGGGCTAGCAAAGCCTGGGAATATTTTAGTGGAATGGATACTGGAAGCTCGTACTGTACTGTGTACAGTAGCAGCCGGTAAACCAACGGTGGGGACGGAGGAACCCGGCCTGGAGCCAGTCAGCACAGGCCTTGGAGTCTGCAATGCACAGCCTGGTGTGCGCCAGCATGCCCCGTTCTGCTTCAGTACTTGGTACAGGCTGTGTTTTCCACAGTCGCCGAACGTAGGACGCATCTTCGCACAGCCGGCCCCCGGCCGCATCGGTCCAGTCTACGCTTGCTTGTTTCGGATTGCCACGGCTGCACGCACGGAATGCGATGCGAAGGCGGGTAATTGTGTCATTGGAAGGGAGCGGCACGGACTGGAAGAACCTATCGGGGCCACCAGCTGCACGCTGGGTTGAGACTAACCGAAGGAGGGAATTGCTATCTCGAGCAGTCTTGGACCGGCAACACGAAGATAACGTGATCCAGTCTATTGTTTGGTACCCATCTCATCCGCAGCGTCTACGGCCAAAGGCTATATCTACCGTTGGTGAGTTTCCCATTGTGGGAGTGTCTCCAGCCCAGAACAAAGGGGGAGGTGAGCTGTGAAACAAGACGGGCAGACATTCGCTGACTCGAGTCTCATGGCTCGTATATCGTTCCGCTGCTGTGAGATGCTAAGAGCAGCAACGGAGACCCATTCACAACTTCGCGCCTCTTACCTGATCAATTGCCACAGTCACCATGACAACATCCTCGAACCCGTATTGCTGTAACCCTGAGGAATCAAGCTTCTGTTTCCGATGACTACAAATCACCACTTTATTAGATAAGCCAGTCGCTATCCCCAATCAATACCAGTCACTCCGAGCCCACACGCCAACGCCCACCCCCCTTCACAAGTTGAGCAGGAAGGGCAAGCCACCCAACCGCACACTCCTTGTTGAGACGTACCCGGCCGTGCTAGGTCAGCACGACGAGCATCAATCCTGACTTGACCAGAGCATCGAGACCACCTTCCCAATTCTCGGTCCTTTTATGTCATGCAACTGAGAAGTCCCAGCTGAATCACATCCGCGTCCTGCCAATCATGGCTCCCCTGGGGAATGCCTTTGATATTTCTCTGGTCACCAGGCATAGCCGAGTCCCCTCAGAGGAGTCCGTATGAGCTTACCACGTGGTGCTAGCTTCGCTCAAGGATATATCACCTAACTCTTTGGAGCCTTGACCTGGCGATGGCCAATGGCTCAACAGAGTGGCAGCTCCAAGCTTGCTGAGTATTTTATCTACCGAATACTTGCCGAGGTGTGCTATGTGACAGCCCGACCATATTCACGCATATCCTCGCAGAGAACGCCTCCCTAAGGCCTAGCACGAAAGCGGTACAGATCTGCCAAACAGACAATTCCAACGCCCGCCACCATCTGTTCGACTCTGAGTCTATTACGGCCTTACGGTCGCTTTCGCCGCTAGTCCATTTGCCCAAAGCATGCGTGGCACTGAGGAGTCTGATCGTTAGACGGACCGCCACGATCCCTACCCAACACAGCATGACGAAGCAGAGTTTTTATGCTTGCAGGGTCCAGGATACGAATCCTGCTCGCCTGAACCCAGGCGTCAGTACGTGCCTCTAAGCAAAAACAAAGTAGCCTATACGGAGTACGAGGCACTCGTAAATCATATCAATGCAATTTAATACTATAGGAGCTTCGTCGGTCACACAGAGCGCGTATTACTCATCCAGCCCCCTCCATTGACAAGACGGCCAAAGGGGCGGCCACACTCCTTTCAGCGGAGTGCTTACTTTCGCCCTGTATGGAACCTCTACTGAGAAAGCGAACCGCCATCGGCTTCTTGTACTGGCGCTTCTGCGGGTCCACTGATCTCCAGTTGACCTGGGAATCGATTTCTGAGGCGTACTTGCACAGTACATTCATCCTGCATTTGCTCCATCGCCGCGCATGATTGGTGCAGGTGGTCGTCCCACTGCTTTCAAAGGGCTAATTCCTCAATTGGGTCCAGTGAGCCGACGTTCTCCGGGTTGCCGAGAAATTCGGATACATGCAGTGGTACAACCTTCACCGCAGCTTCGCTAGAGGTCCGACCCACGCCATTCCTTCGTCCTGGATGTTACTTCATCCTCTATGTGTCCAGATCGAGGAGTGCGAAGAGATGACCTATCATTCTTCGACCGGAGCAGACCTCTCCTCATCAGATCTTCCGTTTGAGGTATTTGGCTGCCCTTCTTCCCACGAGAATCCTTCGAGCCGAATATGATAACGACGGCAGGATTAATTTTCCTTTCGATGAAACAATACTTGAACATGAAGCCCGACCATCCACCCACGCGTCAGCACAACTGGAGCAAGTTGCTCTTGTCTGGGGTGTTGTACCTTGCTGAGCAAGTTCACCTCGTGTCCCAAATGCCCCTCCTAACACTAGCCTGAGGAGCAGTTGCGGGATGATGTAATTCTGCGTCTTGAAGAGCAGCTTCGACCGCGGTTCTAACCCACTCCTGCTCTTCTCGAACAATCAGGCCTTCTATGGACCTGCACATCCCAATTTCTTGTAGTATCTGTTCGGCAAGAATCGTCTGCATTTTGATCAGCAGACCAATCGACGTGGACTCCGACGGCTGCTGCAGATCAGTCCATGACGCTACGCATGCCCCAACTCGACCTTCCGCTGACGAAAACGAGGCTGACCACCGTTCAGCTACAGTAGGACTGGGGCAGAAAAAGTTTTCCAGGTTCCGGGCACTGTCTCCATCGCGAAGAGCATCGGCGGGGCGGTTCGACCTTCTAGAAGACGTATAGACGCACCACTCGTCAAAGATCTTCATGGCATCCTTCAGGGGGCCGTTTTCTTTGCTGGCGTCCTGCAACTCTCTCTGGCAGTGCGCCAGAAGAAGTAGTGTATCACATCCAGTATACGCCGCAGCGGGAGTTTGTCGCTTCTTCTGAAGCCACTCGCTCACGGAAAGTGCGTTGACGGTTTTTTGCCGATCACGTTGCCGGGATTTGAGCAAACTCAACTCCTTTGCCACAGCCTCAAAGCTTGCTCTCAACTGTGACTTGATTGACGCCCGATAAGCCTGGAGAGTGGCCGATGACTTCACCTGGACAATGGATAGTTGTAATAGTTCGTCTTGGAGGGTTTCAACTTCGGCGGCAGGAATGACGCGGCCAGCGAAGCCGGGACGAATGGCAGTCTTGTTGGGAGCCGAGCCAGATGCCACGGGGACCGAGCTTGATTTCTTTGGACTGTAGTGCTGCTGGTCAGTGCTGAAGTTTGACCTCACGGCTTTCTCAGAGCCTGACAACGATGCTTTGCTTGTCGTCGATGACAATGCATGCGAAGGCACCAGAAGACTCGCCTTGCCAGCCTCGTCCCGTGTTTCGGCGGTTCTCCTCGGCTTGATCGTGGCACTCAAGGCCCTACGATGCGAGCTCAAGACCTGGGCTCTGACATTTGCTGCATTTCTGTTGCTTGTCCACTGTGGCCTAGAAGTTACCGTAGCGACTGCCAGTCCAGACACGGCTGGAGCTGTCCGTGTCGCCCCGCTGCTGCTGGCTGACAAGTGGTTCCTGGTAGGGCCAGGGGCTGCGTGGGCTTCCCCGCGGGTATTGCTGTCGGGAACCTTCGTTGCTGGACTAGGATTGTCGGGCTTTGGTTCGGTGACTGTTCGTGCAGATACTTTGCTTGTGGCGCGGGCAGATGCCGCTTCCCTCGTCAGCCTCGTCAGTTCTTTTGTGCCTGGTGCTTCAGCGTGCGGCACGGTTCCGAGGCCCGTTGTTGTTGATGACGGGCCATTTCCAGCAGAATTTTGCTTGGTCGGGGAGTGGGAACGCACGGGGATGGGCATATTGCATTAGTCATGGCGCCTCTTGGTATGCTTTTCCGGTTGTACCTGATCCGGCCTTGCTGACGAACCGAGCAACTGCTGTAAGGATGAGCGCGCCCTGTGGTTTACTAGTCGAAAAAGTGTCGCTGTTGGTAGAAGAGACAGCGGACTACCTTCCCTTCTCGTACGTGACGAAAAAGGCAGGTTTTGCGAGATCCTGGAAACTCTCCTATTGGTCAATTCGTCCTGGCCATGTTCCCAGCTGGCAACAAGCCCATCATTGATCTTCCCACTTCTTACCTACTGTATTCCAACAACTGCTGGACTCGGAGCGTTCGTCGTCGCTATGGAGGTAAGTCATGGTCCAAACTCCCAGTTCTCAAGACTCTCAAGTCGGAGACAATACTCAACGCAAATCGCTCTCGTTGCTTCGCTCAAGCACCATGCCTGGAGCACCCACACTGGCTCTCGGAGACATCTCATATGTCTCCGACAACAAGACCCTGCGAAGAATGGCCTTAATTATTCAGATCTCCCGTGCTTGTGCCCTGCCCAATCTCTACTTCGTGTGATATTGTGATGAGCCCCCCCTGGAAAGTGACTGGTGTATGAGGTACTTAAATCATTTGCGACGCTTCACGCTATCGGGTCTGACCGCTGTGAAACAGACGGATTTCTCAGCTGTGACCTCCATCCCCCTCGGACTTTCGAAACCAGCATGGCACCAGAGAAGGAAGATGCGATGAAACAAATGTTTGACAATAAAGATTTCACCAAGACTTATGCTCAAAGTGCGGAAAAGTTTACGGGCTGGTTCGCCGAACAACTCGTCAAAGCCGCGAACCTCGGTACGGAAGCTGACGACAGGGAACTTGTCGTCCTCGACCAAGCGTGCGGCACAGGAGTTGTTTCGCAAAAGATCGTAGACTGCCTGAACGACGAACAGAAGGGGAATCTCCATCTCACATGCTTGGACTTTGCAGACTCGATGATCCAGTTCGTCGGTCCCCGTATCAAAACCTTCGGCATCCAGAGTGCTGAAGCCGTCAAGGCCGACGCCCAAGATACCAAGCTACCGAGCGACAAGTTCACGCATGTCCTCCTCAACTTCGGTCCTATGGTCTTCTCTGACGGGCAAGCTGGGTTGCACGAACTCCTCCGCGTCCTACAACCTGGCGGCACTCTAGCCATGTCGTCGTGGAAGCGAGTCGGCTGGATTGATGACGTCAAGGCAGCATTCGCCACCGATCCTGAGATTCCCGCCTTCCCTAGCTATGACGAGTTCCGCAGTCTGATGAACACCGGGGGCGTCTGGGATAAGCCAGATTGGATCAATGACACCACGACAAAGGCTGGTTTCGTCGACGTGGACGTCAAGGAAGTCCCTCACACCAGCGTATTGGACACTGTGGAGCAGTTTTCCCAGCTCATGGTCGGAATGGTGGGTCTAATCCAGCAGAGGACCTGGACGCAAGAGCAGCAGGCGAAGTTCAAAGACCGGGCGAACGAAGCGGTCGTCTCGTACATGAGGCAGAAATACAGAGGCGGCGAGATCAAGTGGGACTGGATCGCGATCTTTACCATCGCCAGAAAACCCGTGTGAATTGAAAATGCTGGGTTTCGCCCAATGGCCATGGGTTCATCCGAATAGAGCGAGCGTGAGCATGCGCCTCGGGACACTGGACATGGTGAGTCAGTGAGCCACACACACACGCAAGGCAGGACACCGACTAGAGAGCAACGCATAGCAGCAAGGCTCCTGGTATTCGCCCTCCTGCATGACGCTATCTACCGCGATCTCGTCCTTCACTTCACCTGTTTTCGGCCATTCTCGCCTCTCGCCTCTTCGACCCGCCTTCACCCATTCCGTTTCCATACTCCGAACTAAGTCCGCAGGAAGTACTCGGTACTATGTACCTGATTCCATACGTAATGTATCTACTTCCGTCGGGGTCAATTTTAATATCCATTGCATGCATGCGTGCATTCATGCCGGCTCGTCCGAGGCCACTCCTCGTTGTGAAAATCCACATCAAGTAACTCCGACCGAGATTCAACTCGCGCCCGCAGGAGCACCATCAGCGCCTTCCCCCGTCGCATGTCACGCATGTTGGCCCCGTATTTCGACAAAAGTACTGTGTACATGGCCTGTGGTTGACAAGCCTGAGATTTCGTCGTTCGTAGGGCGGTCCCCGTAGCAGACAACAGTCAGCAGCCAGCAGCCAGCAGCCAGGCTTGTGGGACAGCACTATCGTCTGCATCTACCATGAACGCAGCCTATTTCCGCGGAGCCTAGTCGAAGAACGAGGCTAGCCCCGTCACATCTTCTCTGCGCGGGCAGTCTTGGAAGGTTGGCCTCGAAAGTCCATGGCAAGCGTCAAGGTGTCGGTCCAGGCCTCGGTTCCGCTCTCGACAAGGCCCTACCGAGTCCAGTACTCACTATTCCTCACTCCCCACCCCGCAGAGTTCCGCCTCATGCCAGCACAATCCAATCCCAACGTTAGTCCGACTGCAGAGTGCTACAGTGCTACAGGATGTGACTGCTGGACGGGGTACGGTACGTATCGAGTCCTCGTTGTGGACGGACACGCTCATAACCATCACTAATACCGAGTAGGTACGGGAGATATACCTTATTGATCACTGTACTCGGTAGATACAGTGCCTCGATACGTGTATCCCAGCGCGATTGCGCGCGTGCCGTCTCGTTCCGGTGCCGCCTGTCACGTCTCATGAACGTTCTCAATCGTGATGGATGCTGAAGAGTGAATAAGGTGACGAGGAGCTTTGCACGCGTTTGTTCAGTTCCCTTTTCTCTCTTTGCGCATGTCACCTTGCTGAGCTTTGCTCTCGCCCGCCGCTGGGCGAGGGTTCGATGGATTGTCTGGAGGGTCCCTCACATATATGGACACACATCCACGCATCGACCGGAGTCTGCACTTGAATCTGTAGGTTCAGCGTGTCATACGGTATGCTACACTTGCTCTTGCGTGGGTCTTCGTATTGCCAATAACGTGCCTCCATACCTATCAACCTACCTATACCCAAGCGACATATTTCCATTTCCATTTGCTTTTCATTTCATTCAATGCTTTGACGCTTCAATGTTTAATTCCTCCGTTCATGCTGCCATTGACGCCCTTCTCACCCACGTCCAGCACGCCCAACCCCGTGGCACTGCGTCTGAGCTTCCTCCGCCCGTACACTTCGGCGGCCCACTCACTGAGCTGGAACATCCAACCCCCACCCACAATCACCCCGCTCATGACGTTGACTAGCCGTACTAGCAGGCCTAGGAAGCTGGCTCGACTCTCGCTCACGATCAGCAGGATCGGCTCAATGTCGTACTTGAAGAATATGCCCGGCACGGTACTCGTGGGGACTTCGCGCGACTGCGACTGCGCGGCGTACTGGTTCGTAAAGATGGATTTGGCGTCGCGACCCTGATCGGGATGGGGCACATGGCGCACGATGCCGTCCTTGTCGCGGACCGTGTGGGGCGACATGTCCAACGCTGGGGGCTGCGGCACCGCAGCGGGATCGAGGCTTCCGCTTGTGGTCGCAACGCGCCGTTTCGTAAAGATCGTGGGCACGATAGAAAGATAATATTGGTAGCGCATGAAATGCACGGGCGTGGTGTCGCTGGTCTTGTCCAGCGGATTGAGCAGATTGGGGTAGTGCGGCCCGAATGAAAGCTCGTTGATGTGATGCGAGAAGTTGAACAGGTTGTGGTCCAGGTGCGTCTGCAACCCAAATTCCATGTACCCGTGGCCGCGGGCGGTGATGTGGAAGTCGCCCTGGACTTTGTTCCCCTCGAGGGAGCCGTAGATGCGACAGCTGTCGATGTTTGTGCCGCGCGGCAGTTTGGGAGACTTCTGAAATTTCCGCTTCTTGTTCTCACGCATGTGTCCTAGGACATGGCCGACGTGCGAGTCTTCCTCCTCGGCTTTCTGCCGCTTCTTGTCCCCCTCGTGTAGACCCGAGTACATGCCGCTCTGCATCTTCCGCAGCCGGAAAAGTTTCCTTGGATCGAGCCAGAGTTCAAAGTTGGTCTCCTCTTTGGTCAGGAGGTCGCCGGCCATAATGCGGTCCATCGCCGCGTCCTGAACGTTAACGTGAAGGTCACGACATGGCATTGCAATGACAATGTCGAGATTCAGTTGTAGTTCATGGCCCACGCCGCGTTCGACGCTAAAGTGGTGGGTTTCGCTGCCGGACCACCAAGTACGGAGTTCGGAAAAGGTAAGGTAAAGGCAGAGAACTACGACGGCGATGGTCCATTGGCCGCCGCGCGAGGTGGTGGAGGTGTAGCGAGGTTTGGTTTTGGCTACGAAGAATACGCGTCAGTGAGATCGGCTCGTTTGAGGAGAACATCGGGCTGGGGCAGGTAGCTTCTATGGTCGATTGAGCGCTGGACGTCCTGTGGAATACTCACGGAATGCATCGAACGTCTTGAGTCCCGACACGCCATTGTCCCCAAATGCGGACTCGTCAAGGCCATGGCTCTGGAACGAGTCCATTTCCTTCCCTCTGCAGTTTAATAACTTATGACGAGAGCCTTGACAGCTCTATTCTCGATGTTCGCGACATGTATAATAGTGTCGCGGCCGTATGTGAGCCTTAAAGCACGGGGAGGCCGTGGTTGGAACTGTGAGCTTGGGTGTGAGGGTGGAAAGCCAGGAGCGTGAGCCTCATTTCTGGCCAGATCTGAGTTTATGCAGGGTTCAGCCTTGTGTATATGGGGTGGACTCCGGCGCTAGTCTATTGTCCCCGACGAGGCTGCGTGCCGCATGCCAACCGGAGGGGCCGTGCAACCTGCAATGCGAGCCAAAGCGAAAAGTCAAGCCCAAATGAACGTGTGTAGTCTAATGCTCGTATTCTTCATGAGAGCTCATGAATTGTCATACTGTCTGTCTTGATGTCTTGTCGCTATGCTATGCCATCAACGAATGCAAAAATACAATGACTCAGTTTGCTGGTTGGGTATCATGGTTCAACTGTGCCTCTCCAACAGCCCGGTTGGTTCCTCGTATGCCTTTTTCAGGACAGGGCTGTTTCATGCCTGAACCCATGCTCAATCGATACCACAGGTAGTGTGACCGTGTTGCGCGCCGTTCCAGTATACAGTGTGTCCTCCACAACATGTGCTTCGTAATCATTCTTCAATAGGTTCCAACGAAAAGTCCGCACGTCTCTCCGCTCCGCACACTGACCATCGCTTCCTTTCCTTGTTACTCCTGAGATTGCTGCCTCGAATCTCAAGTGAACTCCTTCGTCGCGATTCGCCGGCGTCACCATCTTCTCCTCTCAGCTTGGCTTCCTCTTCTTCAAGGATTGCCGCCTCCTCGGCATCGGGAGCGTCTTCAATTGTCTCCAGCGAGCTGATTGAGGGAGATCTTGATCGTAGTGACGTAGGCGTGCTGGGCATGCTGGAAGCAGAGCTGACAGAATACACAGGATATTGCTCATAGGTGTACTTCTGGGCTCCATATGAGGGTGATGGTGAATTTCGACCCGAGACGTTGGGACTGACGGCTCGCGCGTGAAGGGAGGGAGCACTCGCGCTCTGGTGGAGCGGCTGCGCCGTCCGCCGCCGTGCTCTCGGAAATGTGTTAGAGAAAGAGTATATCGGTGATGGCTGTGCCACATCTCCATCTGCCGCAAAGGCGAGTTCTTCATTTTCGGGGATGTTTGGTTCGATCACCAGACCGCTCCATGCTGGCTTTCCAGGATAAGGCTCTTCCATGGCTATCCTGAGAGGGCTCCGTCGTCTTCCTGAGTGCAACGGTGACTCCGGTCTTCGGGGGGCACCGTAAGGTGTGATATATCGGCCTGAGGCGTCTACACCGGGCGAAGAATGCGCTCGTTGCATTGGAGGAGCGCTTATAGTGCCTCCGACAGATAGTGGCCTCATTCTTCTCTGGGGCGACGACGCGCGGGGTCTTGAGGGTGTAGTGCTCTGTGAGAGGTGGTGGCCGTACTTCGGCAGAGTCTCGGAACTTTTTGAGGGCGACGATCTAGGAGATGGGGAAGGCGGTATTTCGGAATCGTCGTCTCGAGGAGAAGGAGGCAGCTCAATATCCTCAGCGCGAATTTGGAGGGACGAAATCTGGGGAGGGGTTGAGAAGGCCTGGTCGTCGGGGCTAGCGGAGACGCTCGACGGCGGGTTTGTCAGCGGCGTCATAATGATTGCGGGAGAGGTAATCGAGGATGTATTGGCGTTATTCAGTTGAATAAGAGATCGGAAGGTGGCATAATCGTGGGCTGGAGCGTGAATGTGGAGGGTTGGTGGAGGGCCGGGCCAGCATTCCTGAAGAATGATGTTTGAAATTCGCTCCTCGATCGACGCCACCCTCGAAGCGGCCGCAAGTCGCAACTGGGCTTGAGAACGACCTAATACCCAGCAACACTCGAGGCAGGCAGGCCTCCGAGGTTGCTGGTGATGTTAAGTCCGGGTGGCGTGTTGTTGACAGCGTGCAAAAGAAATGTCAAGAGTCGAGAAAGGAGTTAGAAGGGAGTGAGGCTGTTCCAAGTCCAAGTGCGGAGGTGGAGATGAGATTGTCCGAGCTACGCGCCAAAAAAGGTCAGGAGGTCGAGATTCGGCGTGATGTGATGGCGCTGGGGCTCCACCGGCGATAATGTCAGGGCCCGGCTTTAACTAAGCGTGACTTAAACCGAATTTGGCCCAAAAACCTTTGCATCGCAATCGGTCGGTGGGCGGTCGAGGCCCTTGCTTCAACCTGTCCTCCTCTGCACGAGTAGTACTGTGTGTTGTTGGCTTTGCTTTGGTGTTCGCTCTTTACCAGGTGGTGTACTCTATACTTTGAGTCCTTTGTAGGATACCGTGTTCACCTTATATTAGCCTGACTCTATTCTGCCCCGCAGCTGCTGGTGTGGGCGGTACCAAAGTCCTCCTACCACACAGCTGACATGCTACGCTGAAGCTTTCTCTTGGATGAAACATCGCAAGGTCGCGATGCACTGACCCGAGTTTTAATTCAGCCGCCGCTTCCTCTTTCCGCTTCGATCCTGTGGGTACCCTTGTCAGATCTGGACATGTGCTTTTTCTGCCTGCTTGACATGCTGGCGAGTCAATCTTCTACGCTCTGACGCAAATAAAGCTTTGCCTATGACGATGATTCACGCCGTCATGATTTTGTCATTACGATTTGACTTCGAGTAGCTTTCGATCCGGACACCTCGCCAGGCCTGGGCAAGGGCTGGGCCATGGCTGCTGTATTCCTTGAGTCATCATGACTCGACTCAGTTCGACTCACTCCTTGACCTGTACTACCAGTTATTCGTACAACATTTGCCAGAATGTGCTCGATCAAACGGCTCAAGCCCACCTGCAACTGGTGGGTGAGGAAGTGTTTTTAAAATGAGGGCGAATTGGCAGCTTCTGTTGTGGCCTTTGCTGCAGATCGGGTGACGATGACATATAAGCGAGGAGAAGCGCCGTTTCTAACTAAGATCAGAGCTTGCATAGATGTCTCGGTCTTCTACGGCTGTCGAAGTGGATAAAGAGTCTCGCATGGATACGGTAAGACCATAAGCACATTAGGTTGATGGAGCAAAATATGAAATTATGCTCCGATGAATCCCTCAAAAATCTGACCGGTCATAGTTCTCAGGCCCATTGCCTGGTGATTCTTCCTGTCGATTAATCCCATCATCAACTTTTGGTACAATTCGTGAAAACGTCAATCATTCAATATGCTGGATAGGAAGCCTTTGTCCCTTGAGAAAGTATTGGATCCGAGAAAAGTACGCTGGATTGAAGAACCCAGCGATGATCATGCCACACAGGGTTGAATTGCAACCAGGCACCAGCTTGTTGTGAACACGGCCTTGACGTGCGTCTAAGGACGTCTTGGAGTTCGTCATGCCGATGGCTGAATTGAAGTCCTCGCAGCTGATACCGGCACACAACAGATTCAAAGGTTGATAGCTTCGTCGTCCAAGTCATCCTTCGGAATCCAAAATGAAATTTTGTGCTGTCGGAGCTCGTGCCCACTCCTAAGCCTCCAAGTCGTACGAGGGAGACTTGGGGCATTCTCAGTATGAAGCCCACAAAGCCGCTCACGAGACATCTCTGCCATGGACGACAACATCCCGGTACAGCTCGTCGGATAGCTGCTTTACGACCAACACAGTCATGCTGATCACTTTCTCAGCGTTCAGGTTCGGAAAGCTCCTGAGCATCTTTGCGGGGCTCGGCTCGCCAAGCAATGCATCTTTCAGCAGCAGCAGTTGGGCGACGACGCAGATGACGTTCAGATGTGCCCCAAAAGCGAAGAGAAAATCCCATAGTTTGAGTACCTCTGGGAGAGGTGGTGTACACGCACACAGCGTCATCACGGAGGGGAAAGCGTAGATCTTAGCCGGCAAGCCCTTATTGAGGAGGTGGGATGAGAGAGCAGGGCTGATTTCTGCCAGGATCTTGTCTATGAGGTCGAGGCCTCGATGCACTCCGGACATGGTTGGGGAGAGGTAAGTCGGTATATGTTCAGTTAGCAGGCGGGTCAAGATGGCGTAGGCTTGCGCTTCTGATCGCGAGGCGTACAGCAGCGGGGCGGAGAGCACGTTGACACCTTGAAGGTAGGTTGATTGCGAATATTTCTGGGCGAAAACCGACGGCGGATTGGAGGTTTGTTCATCGTGTATTCGCCAGGCAGTAGCGTTCAAGAGTCGGGTCAGGCTTGCATCTGTAACACGGCGCTTGAAGAGAGTATCGGTTGCCAATGTCCGGAACACATCGTTGGAGATCTTCTCGTACGCAGGACTGCGGCCTCGGTGGATGAGACCAAGGTATGTGTCTGTCGACAGAGGGCCGATGTTCAATAATGTCAACCAGAGATATATCCGGTAGTCGGACATGCCTTCTTTCGTCGCACCGACGCCACTCGTCAGGATCGAATGTCGTAGCAAAGACAAAGCGCTCGCGGCGGTTGTTCCAGGCGGGGGCCCATCGCGCAGAGTCATTTCCAGGCTGGATTTACGAGCGTGTGCGAGGATGTGGTTTGAGGATGGGTTGGAGAGGGTTGTAGGTGTCTTGCGAGCCCGTGAGGCATACGGCATCAGAGCGTCGCTGTTCGCTCGCGCACGGGAAGTAGAAGTGGTGTTTGACATGGTGGCATTTGAGGTTGCAGGGAGTTGAGGTTGATTGAGCTGCTCGCGTGATGGCTTTGTTGGGATCCCAAACCGCGGGGGTCTCAGATTTGACGATTGAATCCCCATGTTGCTTGTCGAGGACAGTTGATTGTGCGATTGGAGGCGGCGCAGACCCCGGGTCTTGTCGCTGGAAGTCAAATTGCTCTTCTCAGGCGAATCCGGCAATCGCACAGAGGCCGGATCTGGGGATGGAAGCAGGGCATTGCGACTGGGCGCTTTCTGAGGGGAGATGGTTGTTGCAGTCATACTGCCGGACCGAAGGTGAAGGCGGACAGTGGGTGGGTAACAGAGCAATGCACGGCAAGGAAGAAGAAGGCGAACAGTGAGTGGGTGGCAGAGCAATGCACGGCAAGGAAGAACGCGTTGCAAGGTGGGAGCTCATTTGATTCTGTGAATAAGGACGCGGCGAGTCTGGTGTTGCAACCGCAAGTTTCCCAGCCGCAGTTGGCTGGAAGACCCCGCTAAGCAACGCCGACAGTGCCTACCTTGACACAAACCGACGCGTGATCCTGGCCACGCGAAAGATGCCCAGGCGGCGCCAAATCCATTCCATCGTCAACATCCTGACCCTGGTTCTCCCCAAGCCACAATAGTGAGTAAATGATCGTCGCCAACGACAACGTGCCTCGTTCGCTTAGACACAATGACTTGCAGCACAAAAGACAGTGCAATCAACGCGCTGGCCCGAAGTTGCTGATAACCCAGCCACTCGCATGCATAAGCGATCGTGATGGCGCGATTGGAGGTGCAAGATCCATTTCGCTCCTCGTATGACTCTCACAGGAAAACTCCACACCACCGGCAAATTTCAGAACATCGACCTTATCTTCGCATCCTTTTGATTGTGACGCTTCGCTCGAGAACTCGGTTATCTCAATACCTGGACTGCGCCTTCGCACAGCGATGAGACTTGGCCCAAGGTGCATGGGAGCAAAGCTGAATTACGACCTGGACGGCTGAGAGGATCCAAGGTGGACAACTCCGAGCGGCGCAGAAATGGCGGGACGTCGACCCTCTGAGACCAGTGCTCTTCTCAACGAGCATGGGATTGACGACTTCCGGAAATCCATCGGTCACATCGATCACCGGTTATATGGCACGGCCGCAGAGGAGCAGTCTTCACTGGTGAAGAATGTCGAGCTCGAGACAACATGGAAGGCCGAGACGGCAATTCTGGCACGATATTCAGGTCCTCTGATGCTGACCTACGTCCTACAATACTCCTTTTCGCTAGTGACTGTATTTGTTGCAGGGCGTTTAGGTACGAGAGAACTCGGAGCGGCATCGCTAGCGACAATGACTGCAAATATCACAGGCCTTTGCATATATGAAGGATTATCCACAAGCCTGGACACCTTGACTTCGCAGGCATATGGAAACGGGAAGAAACAACTCGTGGGACTCCATGTCCAGCGCATGTGCCTATTAGTTTGTGTGGTCACGATTCCGATCGGGGCGGTCTGGATTTGCTCTCCGTGGATCCTGGCGGCTATTGTGCCAGAGACAGACACTGCCATCCTAGCAGGCACTTTCATGCGCATCTACCTCCTTGGCGGTCCCGGTTGGGCTATTTTCGAAGCAGGGAAGCGACTTTGCCAAGCTCAAGGCGACTTTACCGCATCACTTGTCGTGGTTTTGGTTTGCGCTCCCCTCAACATCCTTTGGAACTGGCTTCTGGTCTTTCACTTCAGCCTGGGATTTGCAGGTGCCGCGTGGGCAGTGGTCATTTCAAACAACCTCCAACCAATAGTCCTGGCGCTCTATGTTGCTTTCGTCGCCCCTTCAAACCTGCAATGTTGGCCTGGATTGGACCTCCGCCGAGCAAGTCAGAACTGGGGTCCGATGGTCAAGTTGGCGATTCCAGGCGTGCTCATGACCCTTTCTGAGTGGTTTGCCTTCGACGTACTCACGATTGCGGCTGGGTATCTTAGCGAGCCAGATCTTGCCGCACAATCCGTCCTGATGACGGTCGTTGTGCTGATGTACCACATCCCTTTTCCAATCTCCATCGCAGCGTCAACCAGGTTCGGTAACCTGATCGGATACGGTGCGTTGGACGCCGCCCGTACAGCCTGGAAAACGCACTACTTGATCTTCGTCTGCATTGGCATCTTTGATGTTACATTGCTAACATCTTGCCGCCATGTCATTGCGGACATTTTCACCACAGACCCCACGGTGAAATCCATCATCACCGCAGTCATGCCCATCACGGCGGCAGCGCAGTTCTTTGACGCACTCCTGGCACTATCGAATGCCCTCCTACGCGGGCTCGGGAGACAGAAAATCGGCGGTTGGGTTAATCTGGGCGTGTACTATCTCTTCGCACTTCCGTTGTCATTCTTCTTGTGTTTTGGGCCTCCCCGAATGGGTCTGAGTGGCATGTGGATTGGCCCTAGTACCGGGCTAGGGTGTGCCGCTGTCATCATGGCCACGTATATGCGGCTCACAGACTGGCAAAGGGCTGTGGACGATGCTCGAGCACGGGAGGAATAGAGTGTGGAGAGGCGATAATCAAACATCCTTCCATCCATCATCTCACCCGCATCCTACTGCCTGCGACTCGATGACGCTGACAGGGTCGCCGACTCGGTGCGGTCGCAGTGACTTGAATCCATTGTTTCGGGTCTCGGCATAATTCCGCGGTTGGCCGCATCTAACCGCAGCTTGCCACTCCCGCGTCCAATGCCAACTGCTCAACTGCTCAACCACGGCCTTGAATATGGCCTCACCTCAGTCTCACCCACTTGGCACACGTCCTTTATCAATGTATCTCCTAAATGTTTATCGGATCCTTCGATTCCGTCTCATTGAAAGCTCGAGTCCACCCCGCCTACCGTGCGTGAGATCGGTTCATTTCCCTCTCATATATCCTTTCGGAGGGCCTTCCTTTGAGTGCTTTTTCGAATTCAGATCCCATTATCATCTGCTGTCACCTGCTTGAATTGACCATCTCTGCCCCAATCTCCAGCATTCCGGACTATGGGCAACTACATCGATCTGGCGGAATACCTCTTCCGGAGGATTCGTCAAGTTGGGGTCAAAGCTATCCATGGTGTTCCAGGAGACTACAACCTGACCGCTCTGGACTACATCGAACCAGCCGGTCTTGACTGGGTTGGAAATGCAAACGAGCTGAATGCTGGATATGCTGCGGATGGCTATGCACGGATAAAGGGAGTATCAGCCGTAGTCACCGCTTTTGGTGTCGGCGAACTCTCTGCCATCAATGCCATTGCTGGAGCGTATAGTGAGCGTGCGTGGCCCCAGAACGCCCCGGTTAGGATGGTCGCTAACATTATCTGATAGTGGCGCCAGTCATTCATGTTGTGGGCGCGGCACCGACCAACGTCCAGGATGGTGGGCTCTGCATGCATCATTCCCTGGGCAATGGCGACTTCCGAGTTTTTGCTGAGATGTACGAGAAGATCACGGTAGCCCAAGCGAATCTGAGAGATGCAGATACCGCCCCGGCACAGATTGACAGGTGCATCCGGGAATGCATCTTACAGAGCCGACCGGTCTACCTCGAGTTGCCGACCAACATGGTCCGGGCTAAGGTCTCGGCGGCGGCGCTTGAAACACCCATTGATCTTTCAATCCCATTGAATGATGAAGGATTCGAAGATACGGAGGTGGACTTGATCCTGAACAAGATGTATGCTTCAAGACAGCCTTTCATTGTTGTTGACGGCTGCACGTCGAGGTATGGTGTTAGCGAAGAAGCCAACGAACTAGTCCGGGTGACCGGCTTTCCTACTTCGACCACCCCTTTCGGTAAGGGAATTGTCAACGAGGAGTATCCCAATTTCTATGGGGTCTACGCTGGTATTGCTGGTAAAGAGGTGTACATGCCCTGGGCCCAAGGGTGTGATTTGGTCATCAAGCTGGGACCCTTGGAGAGCGACGTCAATACGTTTGGATTCAGCACCATCCCGGACCCCAGATCCTCGGTTGTATTTCACCGCGACCACGTCGAGATCGGAGGAGTCAAGTATCAGAACCTCCACATCAAGTCTCTGCTGCGCAAAATTCTTTCGAAGCTGGAAACTGCCAAACTCCCTCAGTATAACCCCTACATGGATCTCGGCTCCCCTCGAGCTGAGCTTATGGCTCTGACTCCGCCAGGCAAGGATGACACTATCGATCAAGCTACCTTTTGGCGACGGATATCGAAATTCTTACGGACAGGTGATATTGTTATGGCCGAAAGTGGCACAGCAGCGATCGGATGCCGAGACATGGTTCTCCCTGCGCACACCTCGCTTATTACTTCTTGCATATGGCTGTCTATTGGCTACATGTTACCAGCATCTCAAGGCGCCGCTCTGGCCCAGCGCGAAATGATCGCTGAGGGCTTGCGTCCGAACGGGCGCACCATCGTGATCGAGGGTGATGGCAGTCTCCAGATGACAGCGCAATCCATCAGCGACATGATCCGAAACCGAATCGACGTGACGATTTTGGTCATCAACAACGACGGGTATGTGATTGAGAGATGGATCCACGGCATGAAGGCCGGTTACAATGACATCCAACCATGGAGATACCTCGAGGCACCAAACTACTTTGGTGCACCCAAAGACGACCCTACGTACCCGGTGGTTACCAGGCGAGCTGAGACGTGGGGTCAGTTGAATGACATCTTGGCAGAGCCGGCACTTCAGGCAGGCAAAGGGCTGAATATTGTGGAGGTGATAATGGACCGAGAGGATGCACCCGACGTGTTGAAGAAGCTGGTCCAGAGCACAAAGAGAAGAAATATGGGGGACGCCACCGCGCCCGAACAGCGCCAAGGCATGAGCACTGAGGAGAAGGCCATGAAAGTCGGGGGTTGATATGAGCCGGCGCTCTGACGAGTGACATTCCTGAGGCATTTTGCATTCGATTGTCCCTTTGGGTTGGCCGCGCCTAGACGTCGTCGCACGAAGAGCACGCAAGGGCCACGAGGCGCCACGGGAGATAATTTTGAACTGAGCGGAACAAACATCTAGAACGTGGTCTGTTAGCGCAACGCGAGGGTCTAACAAACGAATACATATTTCCTTCTGGCTCAGCAGCGTCCGTCCCGCCGCGTCCTCCTTTGGTTTGGTTTTGGCGGTGGCTGAGGATCGTGCGCCTGAACATTTCAGACAAGGCAAGCGTTTAACCTTAAAGCGGCTTGTTTATTCTCTCCCCCGTCCCTCCGTCACTTCGCCCTCACCTCTCCCTCACTTCTCCCTTCGTTCCTAAAAATGTACACACAATGAGCTCTTGGTCTTCCTCGCTTCTTCAAACGTTTTCTACGTTTTCTCGAGCTCGTGTTCTGTCACTTCGCGTAACGAATCACGTCAATTCGCCGCAGGTTTGACAGGCTCCGACTCACATGACACCGCTTTGTCACAGATTGCGGGTAGCACAACCTTCCGGCTCCATTTATTCTAGCCGCGCTTTGGACTCCGCTGGGGCGTCACCAAGCGAGCTGAGGTACAAACCTTCTGCCTCTTCGGTTATCGGCTCGTCGGGTAGGCTAGGGCTGTCGAGCCTCTACTTGCATTACCTTTCCCGCGGCGTCTCCCATCCAAGCTGAGGTCTACCGCCTGCCCCCTCTCAAGCGCCCGTCAGGCGATTTCCGCCTCGAGACCACAACTTAATTTGGCTGGATTTTGTCAAATGCCATCGTCTGGTGACCGCAAGATGGGCGCCATGTCCAAAATTCGCCGTCTCCATCTACCCCGTTGACCCCGAGATTGCGGCTCACACACCCTTTCTTTCTGCAAGCCAGCCAGCCATTTACGCCAATCTCAACCTCACGCTTAGCGAGTTGTCCTGATTTAGGTTGATGTTGCAGCAACAGAGCTCAAGTCTCAGGATCTGTCCAACAGCGCTGGCCCAGATCTTTCGCGTCATTGGTGAGTTGTCCTCTGCTCGTGTCCATGCAACGTTATACACGTCCTATCCGAAAAAAAGTATGTAAGGAATTGGGCATATATCTTTCACGACAGTTCCGCTGTCAAAACACGTTGGTACAGCTTGTCTCCTTCCCACCATCGTCCATCTCAAACCACGTGAGTGGCGCGCAAAGGAATGTCCTGAAACCAACCTCCGCCCCAGTTTACTCATATGATGTTGCAATGGCCCCATCCCCTTTGAGGTCCAAGACTGTCGGGCATACTTCATACCATCTCGGAGTCCGCACGATACTCGTGGTCTGCTGCTCCTCTGTCCTTCTCGTCTTGTTCATTGTTAAGCGCCGCAGACGTCTAGCCAGCCTGCCGCACATCGAGCGGCGAACACCCTCTCCCACGATGGAGGAAAAGAACCCCGAGGGCGTATTGTTTGGTTCTGGAGACCCCATTGATTCTGTGGACCGAAAACTCCTGACAGAGATATTGAACCCTCTGCTCGATGTTGGGCCAAGGAAGTCGAGCCTCATGACGAGTGGTTATCTGGCCGCCAAAGCCAAGTTGGAAAAAGCAGAGGAGTCAACGAGTGTTTTGGAAACACATTCTCAAATCCAGGTCTTGACAATCAAACCCCAAGACATACAGCATCACAGTATCGTTGAGCACCAAAAGCTTCAATGGAGTCGTCGTTCCTCCCCAGGACCTCAGCATCAAGTCAACACGTCAGCCACCGTGGCACACCATGACAGAATGGAAAATTTGTCTCTGACGAGTTCGTTACACGCAGAGTCGAAACATGACGAGACGCAATACTTCTACGATGACTATAACCCTGTGATCAAGTGGAGACGAAGAACTTTGATCTTTGAGAAGATGCCTTGACCTTGCGCTCTTTTTCACAAACGATACCTTGATCCAGGATCGCATTCATCAGTGGCCTTTCTGTGGAGTGCTGGGCGCGGGCGCGGGCGCTGCTTCTATTCACAACATACCGCGTATCGACTTTCTCTTTGCCAGGCATATTGTGCCAATCGCTGGCGGGTAGAGGCGCACTGAGAAGCTATACCGACGAGGAAATAGGGTTCCATATCTGCAAGGGTGGATTAGATCCGACCGGATAGAACTATGCAACCACTTGCGACGTCCGCCTGGCGAGGGCGGCAGCCCACCATGGACACTGAGATCGAGACAGACGCGCGCTCGCAGCCATTTTGGCGAGTCCACTGAGCGTCCTTCACACAGAGTGAAAGACAGGCTAGTCGCGCAGGAGAGCCTATGGGAGTGAATTCCTGCCTTTGCACACGGGATACATTCGTATTGGTGTCCGTCACGCAACACGGAACAAAACAGGCAACTGGAGCAACCAACGTACAGGACACATGAATTTTCAGCTGGACAGGGATCCTGCCACTCTTTGCATTATACGCATTTCACGGTGTTCATCAAACCACCGAGAAGCAAAGCGGTATTACTTAACTATCAACAACCGCCTACCTGCCTGCCCATCTACCTAGCCACCTATCTATGTATCTGTGTGTGTAGAAGGCATGGGGCCGCGCGTGAAGTTTGCAAGGGATCATATGAAATAATGAAGCGGGATATATTGGATAGCTCGCTACGATACTTTAGCTTTGGCATGCCTCTTCCCGGGGGTTTAATCTTCAATTCATGCACATGCTCTAATTTCGTTTCTCGATCCATCAGATGAAAAGTGTCAATGGATCACGTTGCCTGTGTCTTGGGCCGATGGTTCGATGATTTGATGATTTGAAAGAACCTGCCCTCCGCTTCACGGCCGGGGGCAGCCAGAGCATAGTGATTGGGTGGCGAAGTAGGGTGGACAGGGTGGATTGGAGGCTTCACTATCGATCAGCACACTCTACACTCTGCATGCCGCACGCTTGCACTGGCACACGACGGCCGTTCAAATCGTTTTCTCATGTCTCATGTCCTCGTGAGAGATGGATGCCCCATCTTGCCCCTCCCACCCGGCCCTTTCGTAGACCTTTGCGTCTGATCTCTATCTCCGCATCACTGATCACGGCTCAATGGCTCGTCTCCTACTCCACCGAATCCTAAAGTCCCGAGGCAATGACGAGGAGTTCTCTACGAGCGACCAAACCCGAACCAGCCGCGCTTCTGCGTTTTTCGGTCGTCTTTGCTGCCTGTCTCTGACACTGCGCCGTTGGTGGCTCTGGCTCCAGCGTCGTGCATCTGCGCGTCTTCCTTCGCGGGCTGGATGTCGTCTTCGGGCCCCTTCTGCCCGGGATATTTGATGTAATTCCAGGCTAAGTCGAAGAACAGGGGCTTCACGGGCACGGGACGTAACTTTGGCGGATAGTTGACCAGGTTCGTTAAGTCGAGGTTGGGTATGTAGCTGTTGTGGGAGAGGCGTTCGATCAATGGTGCGGGTTTTGATCCCGCAGCGAGAGTCATGGATGGGCCATCGGATGTGGCATTGGAGGTTTTCAGATCCGCGAGAGCGCGGTATCGAAGAACAAGTTTCCGTAGGGTCGAGGCTGTGAGGTTAAGTTGTTTGGCTGAGATGTCCAGGTTGGGTGGTGTTGAAACATCGGTGGTGACGGTGGTGGAAGCGACGAGTTTGCTAGTAGCTGTCTCGGCCAGTTCGAGTGCCCGGACGTATAGTGCCAGTGCGTTAGGGATGTGGTCGCTAATTGCGTGTGAGCGGCCGACGGCCAGGCACTTCAAAGCGCGGAAATATGACCTCTTTGCATCGAGTTCGTCCACGAAGAAAGTGTCTGCTATGACGCCGGGGAGTTCCTTGACGGCGTCAAGACTCTGCAAGATGGAGTCATAGAGTGCCACTCGTTCTCGCAGTCTGGACATCTTCCGACCGGTGCTTTCTTCCTTAGGGGCACGGGGTTTGCCGTCCTTTCGCGGCTTCAGAGGCTGTTTGGGCTTCTCATTCTCAAAGGCCAGACCGTCATCCGCCGCACCGCAGAGCACTCGATTCCGGCCGATGCGCCATTCAATGACAGCGTAGTTGACGGCAGTGCGAGTGATTTGCAATGATTGCATGCGCGCGTCCCCGGTGTCGACGCCTTCGGCGACGAGCTCATCGATGGCGGTTTTGGTGGCATCTGCGGCGTCCTGTCGGGCAGTGATAACCTCTTCATATGCGGTGGCAAAGTCTTTGGCGCTCAATGAGCCGTCTTGGAACGACTTGAACGATGAAGCTAGATCCTCTTCTTTTTCCTTGGACAGGCCTAATGCTTGGGAGATATTGGCGTCTTCCAGCTTCACTTTCCGATTTCTCCAGGAGAGTGCAGAAGGAATCTCCTTGGGACCGCTCTTGGTTGGTACTGCTTCTGCTGCCGCCGAAAATGCCTGTGGATCGATCTGCTCAACATCCTGCCTCACACTGGTCTCAGATTGAGGAAAGCTCTCGACCACAATCTCATTGAGGGCTTTTGTGCGGGGCATCTTCAACTGGTACGCCGCATATCGGATGCTGGGCTCCACGATGCCCGACAGCAAATCCTTGTATGCGTCTACCTTTGACGAGCGTGCCAACGTTGCATACACAACATGAGAGACAGAATAATTCTGGATGCAAGCTCTCCATCTGCCCTTTTCAAAGTCCAGGCTGCCTTTCAGCATAAACAAGTATGCGCGTGCTTCTAGATCATCCAGCGCTTTCGCCCCGGTTGTGCTGCGGTCTTGTAGGATGTTGACCAGGTTGTCGGCATGACTAATTCCTCTTCGTAGTCGTGAAGAAATCTGACGCTTCGTGGACCCGGGCATGGGTTTTTGGGTATTTTCGGCGGATTGTGCCGACTTCATGGCCATGGCAGAGGCCCATGCTCGCTCAGAGCTGGTGAGGAGCAGTTGTACCCATCTCGGACAGGTCAGTACTATTTTCGCACCTTTTCAGTGAGGGACTTACTCTGCATTCTTGGACACATTTTGTGCCGTCACTGGAGCTTTCGGAGTATATTTTCTGCCTCGAGTTGCGGCACCGAGCCGACGTCGCAGATTCTGGATTTTGCGGGTTGCTTGGGCATGATAGGCATTGTAGTCCCCTCCAAGAAGAGCCTTGTCGCGCTCAGAGACGAGCGAGGTGGTGATGTTCATGTTCACAGCTCAATCGACCCAGCCCTGGTTGTGAGAGCATACAGGATATTCCGTTGGTTGTGATAGTTGAGTGTGAATGTGGGGCATACGTCGGGACTGAGAACGCAGGAAACGAAAATGTTTGGGCGCAGTGTCATTCGAACTGCACATTGGCTCTGCTTCACTTTTCTCTCACCTGATCCTCGCTATCAACGTACTTCCACCTTTCCATCACCTCATTTTGTACGTTTTCGTCTCGCCTAGTATGCTGTTTGTGTCACTTCGAATACAATAAATACTCTCGCCGTCGTCTTCCTTTCCCTCTCGATACTCTGCCTCCCGTCAACGCAATCGGGGCATGCTAGAGCGGACCGCGGCATGCATTGAGCCAGCTTCTCAGCTTTTCCTTCGACGCATTGAACCTCCGGTGCGGACGCGGCGCGCACTTGGTCCTTCGTTCTGGAGAAATAGAGGAAATCATTTGGACGTTCCTCACTGGTGGCCATTGTATCTCGAACGAATCCGAGCTTCACGCCATTATGACGCCACCCCCGAGTCTTCACTGCTTTGCCCTCGACCATCCCGAATAGTTAGCCCCGATGAACACTCCTCCCAATTTCGCTCTCGAGCTTCGAAGCGTGATCGAAGCCCGGAAGCTCCCTCTCCTTCATCACGAGCCTATAGCAGATCAAGCACCTTCGCCCAAAATGCCAATGCGGCGCTCATTGCTGGGAATGATGCGTCCTTGCTGGCTGGAAGCGCTGTGTTGGCAATAGATGCGGTTCAAGATCCATCTGGGAGAAACAGCAATCATCTGGTGACGGCAAATACAAGAAAAGAAGTATCTGAGCCATGCTCTTCCGGTTGTTCCAGTCTGGCCGAGAGGCAGCTGCGCGAAATCATCGATGGAACCCGCGAGCTGAAGTCGACGTCGACGGACGCAGTTCTTGATCGTGCATGGATATTATTCAACCAGATCCCAGACCAACGAGCATACGCCACTGATATCTTCCATCTTTTCGCGAAGTCCGGCAGAAATTTGGATCAGACGCGCGCTCTGGGCGCTTTCAGACTTGTCGACGAGGAGAGCAGAGCGCGTGAGGATTATGAGCGCGCAGTCCGAGTGGCGGTGAAAGTGGACAACTACCGCATTGCTCTTGCTATCAATGACCAAGCCACACGGCGCAACCTGCATCAGGGTTGTAGTGTGTTCCTGTTACTTCATGCCGTCTCGAACCAGCTTTGGAATACCGCTAACACAGTATGGAATACCTCTTTCAAACGGACCTCATTCAGATTCAATCAAACATCGCCAACCCGCGTTGCCCTTGTGAAGGAAGTAGGCAACTATCGGAATCTACCACTCGCGATGCACCATTTGGGATCTAAGCTGCGTGAGCGGGCGCCGGTCATTATGCAACATTCAGGGACGCTGCAAACCCTTTTCAACGAACTCCTGGCCGCTTTGGTCCGAAATGGGCGACTTATGAGCATCATTACGCCACAAGGGCTGCAAAATCTATTCGACATTTCGTACGATTTGCGCGGTGCTGTGCCCTCGCTCTACCTCAGTGCTATCAACACCATCAACAAATCCACCATTAGGCCTGATAAAGGACCACTAGCTGATGCGGTGTACACCAATCTTCGATCAGACTTGCCGGAGATTTCCCCAGGTCCCAGCACATACGGTTCCCTTCTGTCCATTCATACCGAGCAAGGAGCGTCCGCTCAGACATATCTTCATTACCTGAATGAATTCGCAAAGTTTCACGGCGTGGCAGACAAGATGAGCTATCAAAAGGTACTATCAGCGCTTGCTGCTCAAGGCGATATTGACGGCGTGCAAGAGGTGTTCCTGCGCCTTTCTCAAGCTCATGGGCGTCCCACGGAGCCTGCGTTCTATACACCACTTTTGTACGTCTATGCACGTCTTGGTGATGTCTCAGCCACAGAACGAGAGTTCCAGACCATGAAAGATTATGGGGTGATACCGATGGTGTATGCCTGGAACATTCTCATCTATGCCCACGCGAGGTCTCCCCACCCTGAGCAGGCCTTGAGGGTTTTGAGTACGATGCAGGCCGAAGGAGTAACTCCGGATGCGTACACATTTACCACCTTGATAGGTGTTTTCGCAAGAAACGGCGATACCCACGCTGTTCTTGATATGCTTGAGAAAGCCCAACAGCATCAAGTCAAGGGCTCCTATGCTCTCGTCACTGGTTTGGTACAGTCGTATTGTCTCAATGATCAGGCAGATGCTGCGGAGAGGCTTGCTGCGGCGGCCACAACTGCTGCTCTTCGAGGAAACCCTACCACAATGTGGAACTATCTACTGAGACACTATGCTTTCTTGGCGGATTCCAAGAGTATGCTCCGTGTCCAGCAGCGGATGGCTGCACTCGGTGTTGATGCTGACGCCATGACCCATGCTGCCTTCATGACTGCTCTTGTGCTCCTCGGCAAGACCCGGGATGCTGTGCAAATACTAAGGACCCTGAATATGAGCCAAACACTTGCCGCTACACCTTTTCATTATGCCATCATCCTGCATGGCTTTGCACAAGAAGGTGATAGGGATATGGCTAATGTCATCTATCAAGAACTGCTTGAGAAGTTTCCCCGTCTGGGGGCCAGCCCTCGCCTTGCCATGTTTCATCTGCAAGCTGGCCGGAATCTTGTCGAGAACGAGCGACCAAAGTTCGCTGCTCAATACCTGGAAGGGATTCTTCATGGACTTACGACGGAAGACCGAGCGAGTCGTCAACCACAGCCTGGGCTCCGCCGCCGGCGCAGCATCGAGGCCGTACCATCGCTCTACATAGAGTACTTTGTTGACCTTCTCATGAGTAAAGGCCAAGTCAAACGGGCGGAACTGCTTGTCCAGCGATTCGAGACTCTGCATCGATCGTCCTTCTTACAATTGAGCAGCAGTGCTCCTATGCCGATCCCGCTGCTGTGTGCGCAGTTGTCAGTGCAAGCTGGAAAGCAAGCATGGGATGATGTCGAGGCAATTTGGAGACACACTCTTGAGCGAGGCATCCAGCTAGGAAAGCGCTCCGGCACACGCGAAGAGAAACCATCACCTGAGATCAATGAGGACGACAAGACGCACGTGCAGGAAGCCCCTGGATCCCTGCCAATGCAGCCTGTGGGACTGCCAGAAGCTGGACTGGCCTCGAGCGAGAAGTTTACATTTGGCTCCATGATCCCAGACAGCGCCTCCAATACTTTTCCGTTGGACAAACCTGGCCTCACAATTCTTTACTCGCAAAGACACCTGCTCGAGGTGCCTCTGAGCCGGTACTTGAACACTTTGGCTGTGCGGCAACTCCAGAATTCTGCTATAGCTCTCGTGGCTAAGATGGAGAAAGTAGGATTCGCATTGACGAGTAAAAACTGGAACATGTACATTCAGACCTTGACGAGGTCTGACGATCCAGAACATTGGCTGCTGGCTTACAAACTTTTTGAGAGGAAGATGATCGCCCATACTCCACCATGGCCAGTCCTACAACGTGGCGAGTGGCTCCCGCCCAAAGAGTCAGAGGATATACCTTCAGTTCCTGTGCGTCGCAAGATCATCGAGAAGCGAAATCCTGACCAGCTCATGCCGACTTATTACACTGCTGTCCATCTTGCTAGCGTCTTGCTCAAAGCCAACAGACTTGCAGCGGAGGGTGAAAATAGCACGTACCTGAATATCTGGAGGAAAGCTCCTCTTACCTGCCGTTACATTCGTCGCATGCCTTATCTCAAGGATCGCGTTCAAGGGATCCTCCTGCGCAATAGGAGGATGAGGATTCTACCGCCCAGACGTCCTCGCTTACACACAGCACCGGACCGATCTGGAGTCCTAGGAAGCAGATCACCAGTGGACCATGTGCCCGCCGCGGAAGTAGTTGGCCTAGATGCCGCACTCAAAAGCGTAGCAACCGACGCCAAGTCCTCCGCCGAAATCACGAAGAACCGTGCCATCCGCCAAGCCGAGCTCTACGAAGGGCAGATCTCCAGAGCTCAGATCAGTCGAGATGATAGGCGAGATTTGGAGGGGAAAGCGGAGTTCGAGCGCCGAATTGAATACAAGGAGCGAAAACTGCTGCAGATGCTGCGGCGGATGCGCAAGGATATCTCTCTTTCAAGAACCGTAAGCGACATGTATATCGGCCATCCAACAATTCCGGCGAGTGTAAACTTGGATCGCACCAGAAATTCCCGTTGTGCAGGGCAGACGTTATACGGTTCAGAGTACCAGCGCTTGGTCAAAGAAGCCCGGACTAAAAAGCTCTTACGTGACCATCGCAGAGCGGTGTTGAGGAGAGTTTGCGGCGAAAGATCGCGAAGAAAAGGACGGTAGGCAGGATTCAGGAACACGCAGACACCTCGCCAGGACGGGCAACACACCAGTTACAATCAAACGGACAAGGCTAGAGGGACAACGGGCGCCGAAGCAACCTCCGACGAAACAAGAGGAGATGTTTGACCAACACCGACCAGAGCGGCCTACCAGTCCACCACCAAAAGAACGGCACTGCGAGCTCCTACAGAGCATTCTGTAATTGCGGCCACCAGATAGCAATTGTATAGGATACGCAAAATCGGACACTCATCTTCGGCTTCACTTGTGATAACGAATACAGTACCGCGTACGGAGTAGAGACGATCAAACCTTGTTTGTACTTATTTTGTTGCTTCGACCATGTTATAAAAGTCCTAATGAAGCCTTGTGGCCAAGCTGACGCGAGGCTCCCGAGACTTCTCGTGGACATTGGACGACAGGGATGCAATGAGTATCACCAAGAGGGTACTTTACTGTAAGCATTCATTGAAGTGTGGAAGAAATCGGTCATGATGACATCGCCAGATCGGACATTTTGGGTGGGATTTCCCGCCAAGACTAGCAGCATTACATTTACGAAGAATGCTGCAATTCTCCGCTGTCTCACTTACAACTTCGACCAATCTGACTTTTCACTTCAATTCCCTATTGTACCCACCGCGGCTCCCCCGTGCAGAGCAATTCGTCAATGGTTGCCTCTTGTTCAATGGAACGTGAACGAGCGTCGTCTGATCGTCAATCCTTCTCCAATATCCTAGGACACCTCCCTTTTCCCGCTCTACAGGTGGAAGATCTGTTTTCTCGATGACGGCCCTAACAGTGTCAAGATGTTGATGCCTCTCAGAAAACGGAGGCGCTGCGATAGGCAGGCAGGCTCGCGTTCAGGAGGTAGCGTATCGACTAGCCGCGGACGACCTATGAAACACGCCTCTCTGCTGAGACCATCTCGCAAGGCTCAAACGCAGCAGGCCGAACTCATGCACAGACAATTGCATGCCGGTGCGCCTCCTCCCAGAGCCAACACGCTGTCCACGTTAGAGTCTTTACCCGTCGAAGTTTTTGAGCAGATCTTCTTTCACTGCTTGGAGCTGAATCTTCCCAGAGCATCGCCATACCTCGCTGGTGCTCTGTCACGGCCCGCGATATACTCTGCCCTCATACTCTTCGCCTACTATGAATCCAAATCAGTGCTGAGCCAGGTCGAACCTGAGCACTTCCTGCCTGCTGCCTATCGAAGAATCACCAGGGATGAACGGGTTCGGTTGCAAGACGGTATTCTCCGTTGTCGATGGTTCACCTTGGAGTTGTTTGAGTCTAGCTTGCCAGCACTATGCCGGCTTACAATGTTCGAATGTTGGCACCGAGAGAGACGGATACTGGAGACCATGTTCGAGCAACGTTTGCGTCAGACCGAAGCCACCATCCGCCTTCCCGAACCCGCTTGTCTCTTGCCAGCATTGGACGATAAGCTTGGGATGGAAGGCTATTACAAGGCGAGGAACAGCTCTTGCAGTATGGAAAGTCAACACGTTGGACCCCATGGAACGAGCATTGGTCATGAAACTCAAGCGGCCCTGAGTACCGGGGACAGTCTAGAGCCCTTTGTGGGACCAGTGAGCAAAGACGGATATCTTCCTTTCATTGTCACAGCGACTTCTCGGCACGAAGATGGCGTACCCACTAGCAATGAGGGCCGAAGTATACTCGCGGTACGTGCTATCCCAGTGCAAATATTGCGAGGGGCTCCATGGACAGACACGAAAATCAAATTGCTCCAGTATTTTCGCCAAGGCTTGCGCTACGAAAGTTTTGAACGGACCCTGTTTATCTCGCCGGAGGCCTTGTTTGACGGCATGGCAAGTGCGATAGCGGAAGAGAATGAGAATGCTCTGCTGGTCCTGCTGGAACTGTATGCCACAGTTGTCAAGAATCCAGCCCCCATCCACAAAGTCGAACTCCACGAGGAGGCCATCAATCCCCCAGTCAATATCTTGCCGCTGAGATTATTCCACCTTGTTTGTGAATTGGAGGCGTCGACCAGAATCATGTCCTTGCTTCTTCGGAGTGGTGTCGAAAGCATCCCCTACGACGACAAAGTACTTACCCGCTGGGCCATGCACATCAAAGCCGAGTCATTGTCGGACGAAGAAATCACTATGGCACGTTGGCTCTTAGGGTACATGGAGGATATCAAATCTGCAAATGCTTCACACGTGTACCCGGACCCAGCCGGATTGACATTCACCAACGAGATCGGCTATATCTGTCTGGGCTCGCCGACGTCGTCTCCATGGGCGATAAATCCGACTAATGCACCTGACGATGAATAATAATTTGCCACATCAAGTGAGACGGCGCTCAATGACCATTAATTCAAACGCACGAGGAGGGCTTCATGTTTTGCCATCCGGACACGAAATTCAAGGCGCAACACACTGTATTTGCCGGTGATACCCGTTCAACGACTATGAAAGGATACCCCGAAGTTTGCACGGCTGGGTGTGGCTGGAAGAGTTGTTACTCACAGTATGCTGGGCAAAAGCAGCTCAGAGAAAACGCTTTCCTGATTGATGCCCGCCCTGTTTGCCCATACTTGTCTTCTTCAAGCGCTCGAAGCCGTCTTGAAGGAGTCCACGCTCGGAGACGGAAAGTCCAAAGGCGTCCCTTGTGACTTCCGCTGCACTCAAATCCCTCCGACCCGGCAATCCACCCGCCTAGCTTCAGTTTGTTAACCCTGTCCAGAGCCTAACCGCGATCCTCTTCAAGGACTAAGGAAGCCGCGGTGGGGACCAAGCCGTTGTGTCGAATATAGAGTTGCGGCAGCACACGAGCACGAAGGGGAAGACAGGTGGAGTCGGTCTTCGCAGGGCACACCCCCCGCAGCCGGATAGGTAGGTGACAGGTGTTATGTTGGTTTAAAAATGCCCTTCAAAATAAACCCATGTTGGTATCCTATCCAATCCCCGGGATGTAAGCTAGTAAGACAACTGCGGGGTATGTCAGGCTCACATGAGGGTTGGCCCAAGGGGGATGCTCTTGTAGCTCTCGGTGGTTGCCGCCTTGCGTCCGGCTCCAAAATCCCATACGAGGTCTCGGAGTATTGCGTGCAGGGCGAGATATGGGTGGCAGGGTTTCGAACACGCCCGCCCTAGCTGGAGACATTTCGTCCAGTTTCGCCAGGGAGCCGGGCTCGTCCAATCGCAGGGAACGGTGCGGGGTCACTGTCTTCGCCTCGCCTCGCCGGCACGTTTAGGAATCTCACTGTCGGTGCTGTAGTGCCCCCAAGTCAATTGGCAATAGCGCCCTGCGGTCAACACAGGCGACAGGTGACGGGCGACAGCGCTCGGATCTTCACAGCACCTTCCTTCCTCATCGGTCAGCAGCCGAGTTTGCGAGTCTACACAGTACGCAGGCAACCAGGCTCTATCGCGTTTCGGCTCGAGGCCTCCGTGGTGCTTTCGAGCCCGCAGGAATAAGTGCCAATTTTTCTCCATGTCCGAGATCCACAGCCATGAGGTAGATTAACCTTGATCTCGATTCAACTCTCGACCTTTGACCACTACCAAAGGGGTAAGGCAGAGCTGGTGCAGTGCAACAGCCTGCTGAACTCGCGAAAAGCGAGGAACGACCAGTCACAGGGACAGAGCCCGTTCTGATGTTGACTAGACCCTGGGTAAGTGATTGCCGCGGTCGCGTTACTTTGTCGGACAGGAGGTGACTTCGTCGTCTTGAGCGGACGAACAAGGGGAGGGCTGACTGGCTGGCCGGTAGGCTGGCTGGCTACAGTACCTTTGGTCCACGATCCACAATCACAATCACAATCATCGTTTACGAAACACGACTACATCTCTGGTATTCGGGCACCATCATTCACGATGCAGCTTCTCGAACTCCCCAACGAAATACTAGCCCGGATCATTATGTTCCACGACACCGCGAGTCCGTTCGATGTCGGGCTGCTCGAAAAACCGAAATCTGGACTGGGGCCGCGAGAGACCGACGATGGGATACGGTTGACGAGCGTTCCCGCAGGGTCGAACAGGCAAAACACGCTGAAGAATGTCACGTTGACGTGCCGGCTCCTTCGTGCGCTCGCGCTTCCTGTGCTCTTCAAGCACGCCGTCCTCGATCCACTACTGCTAAGCGACTTTCTGGCCTTCCTGAAGAAGCATAGCCTTTCGCACCAGGTGTCGAGTCTGGTGGTCCACGTGTCTGGGCACTATAACCACATCCACCCTGCGTGGTGGGCACGGCTGTTGAACGAGGTCCCAGCAACGCGCTTTAGCGTCGTTGCGCCACCCGAGGTTTTCGCTGAACTGGCCAGCGTCCATTCATGGAGCAACGACGCCTGGGCATTTGATATGCCGTTGCAGGTGCTCAGGTTCGACCAGAGTCCAGAAGCCGCGCGGACGAAGATTGACTACGACAACTTGCCGAATTTTCTGGTGGGGCGCCCGTGGGAGAGGATGGTGTACAACGAAGGGTCCAGCCTCTCGGCCTACACGACGTACGAATTCTTCCTGCGCAGGACGCCGTCGCTCCTGACAGCGCTCCACTTTAGCAGTTCCGCGGCGGGAGAGACCCTGTTCGCAAACCTACTGCATTTCGACTTCATCGCCATTTTCCCCTTCTACAACCACGTGGACGAGGTGCTAAAGTGCATCCGAAAGATGAAAAGACTGCAGCGACTGTTCGTGAAATTGTGCCCAGAGCCCGGGAGCACGGCATTTAATGACGAAATGGAAGTCGCGGGCGGAGCGCTGGACGTCCATGACCCGTGGAATGAGTGCGAGACATCGTGGATGCTGATCGCCCATACTGTCCTCTTCTTAACGGTTGAGGGCGAGCTCCAGGAACTTCAAATGGACGACGTTAAGATTGAAGGGTTGAGACAGAATCTAGAAACGGCCCTCAACGATCGTCTCCACGAACGGTGGCGGTACCCGGAACAAGGTTCCGGCACCTGGCGCAGAAACATTAGCGAAGGCCAGGGGGCTCCTTGCGAAAGAGTTCCGGCCTGAAGGCGGCATGCTTGGTGTGCTGTGCGGGCTGACTGCTTTGGGGAGTTGGCGGATGCATTTCTCACCATGATGTCAACGGCTGGGAGTGGCCATTGGCATTTGTCTCGCGCTATCTCGCATTTTGGGGGATCCCAGATAAGCCAGCCGTGGATCCTTCGTGTAAGAAGAGGTCCCGTCAGTTCCGTGGCGAGGCCTTTGGTGTCTGTATGATTCGTTTGCGCAGGTCTCAAGCAGTCTGCCTTCATAGCAGAGATGGCACGTACGAAAACCACCAGAGATTGCCCGATCAGAGATACATACCGTGTTCCGCGGTGTGCCCTCGATAGCGCCTCGACCGGGCAGGGGTGGGAGCAAATCGTCGCCGCCCGGAAACTTTTCACGCTCGATCTCCTCAACGGGCAAAGCCAGGCCAATCACAGATGCCCGCGGGGGAACAGTTTTCCGGCAAAGTTCTCAGCTGCAGGCCACCCCCCACCACGGTGCAGCACGGCCTGGCGCGCATTAGGGAGTCCGCGGTCTTGGCCACCGATCGCCCAAAGACACACCGGTAGAAGACAAGCTTGGGGAATCGCAGAGACGGACAAGCTGTCCTCCATCCGCTCAGATGTGTGCGAATCGTAGTGGCGTGCTGGCGGCACCCTCTCATGCGCCTGACCCACCGACTTTCACACGTGTGGCCTGTTCAACTGGCCCTCCGCTCCCGTGCTCGCCCAATCAGACGGACGGGGATGTACATCTCCAGCGACCCCCCTTTCAAGCGCTTGTTGGGAGCCCACACGAGGGAGCGTGTCTGGGTACTGCATTCCCTGCTTTCGAATTCTGCGACTCCGACTGGGATAGCCTAAACAGCCCAATTTAAGGAAAAGCGACTTAATTCTCTTCAATGAGACTGCCTCGACCTCAGGACACCTTCAGTCGACGTTCTCAAATCAACGATTCGACTATCGAAGTCGAGCTGCCATCGCCTTCCCGGGAAAAGTCTCCGCGCGACTGAGGTCGAGGTAGAAAGTTACCGGCGTAACACCTCACCGGGCAGCCGCGCAATGGGTATTCACGCATGAGGGCAAAAATGCGAGCAGCGAACGAGATATGCCTTCACCTCCAAGGCTTCCGAGCACTCGGGCACTTAAGCCAGCCAAGGAAACCCATTCGGCAAAATCACCATCCGTGAAGAAAAAGGCGTCAAGCGTCCGAGTCTCAGCAGCCTGCGAGGCATGCAAGAAACGCAAAACCAAGTGCTCCGGAGGACCGGCACCTTGTCAGCTTTGCGAAACACTCGGAACCGAGTGTGTCATTGACCTGTCTCTCGACATGAGACGGAAAGCGGCCTTCCAGCGGACGATCGACGAATCGAAGAATTGCCAGGACGCGCTGAATGCTTTGCTCGACGCTGTTCGTGAAGGGCCCTCGCAGCGGCTTGATGCTCTGTTCGACTATATCAGGAGTGGCGCCACGAACCAGGAAATCACCGTCGCCCTCCAGCACCAGCTGAGCCGATCTGGGGATGAAGACGGAGACGAAACCATGTTGTCGCATGCCAATGGCGCCGACTCGGCGCTAGAGGACGTCAAACCTGGCAAGAGTCCAGCCGACATGTCCAGTCTCGGGTCGGCAGCCTCCGAATCTGGCAGAGGCAAGACGACCGATCCCGGGCTCATGCCCATCTCCACATTACTCTTCTCGTTAAAGAACTCTTCCAAGACCCAGGGAGAGGCGGTCCTGCGACGATTCCTGGCGTTCAGGGCGGGAGAGAGAGAGAAAGCCAGCCTGTCGACTCGGCTGGCAGACGGCAAAAGCCCTGTGGAAGGAGCAGGCCCCGGCATAAGTCCGCCGAGTGTAGCTGAACGTGCCATGTGGCACCCAGTTCTGCACATACGGTCGCAAAGTAGTCGCGCGGAAGCGCGTCCGCAGGTAAAGCCCTGACCTCCATTCCTTGTGCCAAAGACGAGACGAGGAGAATGGGCGCGATGGACTCTGCAGCCGGGAAATACAAGATTGCCTCGCGTATTCGGACGCAGATCCTGCTACTCGCGCTGGGGATGATATGTCGACTAACGATCAGCAGTTCACGCAGTTCGAGCCTCCGTTGAGACGGTTTTCCGACGGCGGCCCCGCCCACCGCGACCATTCCCAACCGCTCCACTCAGACTCCCCGTCACCGGCCCGAGGACTCTCGAGACAGTGTTCGCAAAACCCCATGATCAACACAGACCTGTCCTTGGGTGCGTTGACGGTCACGTCATCGCCGGTCACTCCATACCTCGAGCTGGCCTCCAACTTCCCCTCGGGCCAAACGCGACAAAACGAGTGGGATCTGTGTGTGGCGCAGGAGGACCTGGTCACGAGGCTCCGCATCCCCAGGCATCTCATCCTGCCCCTGGTGATCCCGGACGACTCATCGATGAGCCGGACATACACTGACTACCTGTTCGGAGCGCGGCGGATGCTCGAAAGCGGCGTCCCCGAGTTCGACGTCCTGGGCCATGCCGACCGGATCGTCGTCGACCTGTTCTTCCGCCCTCGGGGAGCGAACGACAAGTTCGACTGCGCTTCGTGGGCGTGCGAGGTCTCCAGAAGTTATGAGTCTGATATCTTTGTGCGCCTGGCTACGGCCTGTTTGCTCACGCATATGATGCGAGTGAGTCGAGTCCCGTCGGAGGTCTCCATATGTATCTTCCCACTCACCGTAGCTAATGTTTTCGTCGACGCAGTGGCATCTCGTACCTACGCTAGAGAACTACCAAAGGATCCCAGACATGATGAAGCCGACACCGACACAGTGCATGATCCCGCACATCGGCGCCATCGACACGATCCCCCTGTAGGTGTTCCTCTCGCCCAACATTGTGCATGCCTCCTTACCACACACAGAGGAAAAGCTGACTCCGCCGGCAGACCCCCCGTGAGAGATGCGGCCATCAAAAACCTTCGCGACTGGCTCACCCCGCTAATCCAAGCAGAGTGGAGCGTCAACTGGCCTCACTCGGTCGAAATGGCCGTCGAGCATGACTCATTGACCGGCACAACCGTGTTGACGCAAATGTTCCACGACCATGTGACCAAATACGACAACTGGACTGTGGCGGCACAATTCCTGAACGCCTTCCCCGAGGTCGCAGGCCAAATCAGGCTACACGAGGAACGATGACCAACGAAGCCCGCGCGGACGGGGCGGAAGACTGCTCTCCCCCCACTTATTTTCGTGGTCAGGAAAACTCAAACACCAGTCCAGAGCCCGAGCAGTGGCTGTTGTGGACAGGAAAAAGAATCCGTTGCGCCTGCCGAAAGGTGAGCACACGCGATATGCGTACCAAGAGACGCGGGTGGTGCGTGTGCGGCATGGATTTCGTCACGCGACTAAACGGGAGCGATACCAACGCAATGCGTGGAGAATGACGCGCATGTGCGTGATGGAAGAAGAGTTTCCAGCGGCCTAGAAATACGAGTACACAGTCCGCAGTTCAGGGTAATGGTTCCCATCCAGAGACAGGAGGGTGGATGGGAAATACTCGTAACGTAAACGGGTGTGGAAGGGAAGGCAATAGGCAGGTCGAAAGGAAACACGAATGAGACTGGACGGATACGAGTACCGATACGAGTACTCGCACTCCGTACCTGTATTTACGCAAACGAAAGTGCGCGCGAAATCTAGGGTCGCAAACGGAGCACGAGGGCAAGTATCTAGGACCGTGTCCTCATCGTTCGAGATTAGAGATCAGGAGATCAGGAGATCAAGATCAGGTCAAGGTCAAGCAGGTGAGCTGCGCAATGCGTTGGAACAAGAAACACGAAAGAGGAAACAAGAAACATGAACGTCAAACACGAATCATATACTCCGTACTGGTTACGCAGATACATGCACAGGCACGCCGGGGCGCGTGACGCACTACGCTGACTCCGGCACTCTGGATTGACCCCGTCATGTGACCTTACCCACGGCTTAACGATGATCCGGCCACCTCAATTGGTGCGCACAACGCGCAGTTCCTTCTTTTCTGCCTGAGGCAATAAAAACTCGCATTGCCACATCCACACAGCCACACAATCGGCGCACGCCTGGACTGCAGCCTTGGCTCGTTCGTCCTGGTTCTTGTTTTCTTGGTATTCTCGGTGGCGACGCAGCAGGCTGGTCAAATCAAATCAGCTCACCTCGCCGCGCACACGCGGTCGAAGCGAGATGAACCGAACTGAAACAACCTGGAAACTGGGTGCCAATTGACCCGCGTAATGCACCAGGTCTCGCTAGAACGCGTAAGTGAATGCGCAATGCGTGATGCGTGATGCGTGATGCATAATGCATTGCAAAGCAAAGCGATGAGACGCGCGCATTACCGTGCATATTCGGTACAGGACGAGGTAATTAATAGGTCACCAAGAGTACGAAGGAGGTATCCTAAGCCCTCCCGCACTTCCGGACGAGGGGACCTAGGTAACTCACTTACGAGTAGGCTACCTCGTAGTACTCAAAGTGCCAGAACTACTCGAACTACTCGAACTAGTAGCTTCGCTCAGCTTAGGCTACGTCAGGCCAGGCATAGAGGCATACAGGCATACCAGGTTAAGTTAAGTGACTGGATTGTATTGCTAGGTTACAGTTACTCCCTACCTTACCTAGTACTAGGTACAGTAGGTATGTTGCTTCTGCCTGGATCCTTTGCGATTTCGGATCTCGCATGTCGCATGTCGTAGTTCGTATCTTGGGGTTCGCCACAAAAGTTCCGTTCGCGTCTACATAAGTAGATACGAGGTACCTACTCGCGCTGTATAGTTATACGAAGTACCGAGTACTGCGTTGTAATATACTGTCCTGTCCTGTATTTTCCTGTACTATACTCTGCGCCATCCACGATGGTATGACTCACGATCACGGTTGGTCGTGATTGTGATTGTGGTTGTGGTTGTGGTTGTGGTTGTTTCTTTTGAAACGACGCGGCGAGGCCGACGATGGCGACGGGGCTAATCGGTACGAGGTAACTACGTACATACGCTACAAGCATAGACACAGCACAGGTGGAGACACGGGCGCAGGAACAGAAACAGAAACAGGCACAGCATAGGCACAGGCACAGGCACAGGCATTAATACCGTCCTCGGTACTTTGATTTACTATCTACCAGGTAAGGTATTCTTCCTTCGTCAACAGAGCAGAGACCTTCCCCGTGCATGGGACAAAAGTGTGAGAGATGTCTAACCACGGTACAAAGTGGAGGATACATGATGATTACAAAAATACAAAATTACATGAGAGCGCTTGCGTGAGATGTGTGTGTGTGTGTGTGTGTGTGTGTGTGTGTGTGTGTGTGTGTGTGTGTGTGTGTGTGTGTGTGTGAGACAGAGAGTCGTCGGTATCGTCAAGGATTTGCTCATATCCATCCCATAATATTCAAGGCCATGCAATGCGTCCCCCTGGGTGCGGTGCAGCCCACTGTTCCTGAAACGCCAATGACAAAAGAAAAAGCAAAATCAATACCCAGTCCTCATTTCATCCAACGCCACTCCCAGGCATCCGCGTCTGCATGTGATAGATGGCCTGTGGTGGCAACGAGCGGAGCAGGTTCTGGAGGCGATGAATCTCGGTGGCTTGGCGGCGAATGAATTCTTCCTTTTGTCGGATCTCTTCCCGGAGGTGTTGGATCAATTGGCTCTCGGGCGTTCCGACCATGGTGTCCATGTCCAGCGTCTGTGCCACGTTGCTGCCTAAGTGCTGTTGCTGCTGACGCTGCTGCTGGTGTGCCTGGACTTCTGTGGCGGTGGAGATCCTCCGTCGCTTGACAGGTGGTTCTTGCGAGACCGTCGCCGCCGCCGTCGTCGCTGCCGCTGCCACCGCGGTTTCACCTGCGTCGTGGTCGGACAGTTCTTCCAGGTGTCGGCGCCGCTTGTGCTCCTCGAGGTTCTCCTTGCGGGTGAAGCCGGTGCCGGAACTGCGATTACAGTTGGGAAACGGGCAGAACAGTGGCTGCTTGGTCGACAGGTGCATCTTGTGGACTTCACGCTGGTGTCTGAGGAGGCCACCCGAGTAGGTGAAGCCCGGGTTGAGCTCGCATCCGGATTCGCGACACTTGTACGGCCGTTCGTGTCTATCCATGTGCTTGTTCCATTCGCAGACTCTCTTGAACGTCTGGTGGTTCTTGCCCCGGCAGTTGACGTGGTCGCAGAACATCTGGCCATGTTCGTCGCGGGGCGGTGATCTGGCGCGCCGAAATGCTCCCTGGACTTTGATCGGAGCGGCGGCAGCGGTGGTGTCTGCCAGCGACGACGACGACGGCGCAAGCCCATCGGCCATGACGAGGTGCGCGGCGGTCTTCGTGTCGGGGCAGGTGGTCGATATGTATGTTGGGTCGGTGTCGCTTGGAGGCGAAACTGGATAGCTATCCCTCATGATCATGTTGACGACCGGGCGGAGAGCGGGAAAATGAGGTTGGTCGTCGTTGGTGAGAGATTCTCGGTATTAGCACGGAGCAAAGCGCCAACGGGTGGTCTCAAGCGGCCAACATGGCGGCAGGAGGTACCGTGCTTCTTCGCCCAGAGTTATATGGAGACCAGACGGCATGCAAGATCTGTCGTCGCCTGCAAGGCTGTGTACCATGATGATTCGAAGCGTAGGCACTCAGTAGGCTAAGTACACGCTAGACGCCGCGCGGTGGTTCGAGTGGCCCTTCCGATTAGCGACTGTGAGCCAGCGAGTCATGCGCCACAACAGGCAAATCAGGCCGAAGACCGTGGAGCAAGCACCGTTGGCGAAGAGAAGAGCAACATATATGTCAATGAATCACAGGGCCGCTTACCCATCAGCCGGGGTGGTGCCTGACTGACGTGGGAGCCTTGGGGAACGAGTGTGTGCCGTGCCATTTTGGGTCGCGAAACCGCACGCCCGCCCCCCCCCTCCCCGTTTTGGCTTTCACATGACGAGGGCGTGCGCAGTGTGAGGTGGTTGGAACGGGGGGGAGCGTTTCTGTGGCCTCAGGATCCGCTGATGACTCACCTATTTTGGGTCCAGAAGCATCTGACGGTAACAATGAAACCGGGGGCATGGTGCGAGCAAAAGTTCCCCAACCGTGCCCGCCAGATATCGTGGGATATTGTTTTGGGTGACTTTTGCGGAGGTACCAAGGCAGACACGCCGCGCAGGCTCGCCACTAGCAAAGCGCGTACCGAGGCTGGCATTCAAAAGAATCGCAGGCAGCGAATCTGCATCGATCGCACATGCGATTGGATGGAGGCTTTGCCGTCGAGGGCTGTCCAGACGCGGCCTACCACCTCGCGCCGTCCTCGCACCCGGGCGGGGATTGTCATAGGGCCCTAATTGTATTCGAGTGCCCCAATCGTAAGCTGGGGACGAGCTCTCTGAGAGCTTCCATCTTATTGATAACGTGGGATCAGCTCGAGGGGCGAAACTCTGCACGTCCTTATTGAGGCGCAGGCAGCTGATCTGCCCCGAGAGAGCCGGCGAGCCCGTCAGCCCGCGTCCTTCTTACGAGCGAGCATATATTAAAGCGCATGACCCGAGCACCGGGCCACAGCGCCCTCACACGCTCGGCGGGTTTCATGATCAGGTTGTCACCGGGCTTGGAGAAGACATGTTGGGTGGTCGCACAAAGGAGGGACGAGGTCAAGATATCGATCATGCACGTAGCCGGCCCTTGCTTACAGCATGCACTCCTTCCTTGTCCGCCTTAGTCTGCATGTTGGCAAAACGCCACCTGCGTGGCTGATGCAGCATCGTTCATATATATACTACAAATGATTCCATTTCGCTGATGACGCTCTCCAAGGTCGACCCTTGGGCCTCGTCGAAAGTAGGGGCTTCGCACCGGCGTCCTGGGGGAGTGATGGCGGCAAGCCGTCCTCGCCCAACGCTGTGAGACGGGTCTCGCTCTCTAAATATAGTCTTTAGGCACAGGCGCGGGTCCTATTTCTGTAGGTAAGCCGTCTCATCGTGCTGGAGGACTTTCTTCGTTGTGCCCTCCTGCGTAAAACATGGACTGCGTTTGCTTTGCACCGGATCCGGCCTGGACAGCAACTTGCATGGCAAAATCCCCTGAAGGTCTTTGCTCCATTCCAGTCGCGGTCGTCCTCTCGACACTCTCCTAGAACCTCAAGCGTTTGTCCCTACGTGTCAACTCACGGCGCAAAGAGCAAGTAGGGCTGTGCGCTGGGCTGCAGCACGTTGCTGAAATGGCCGATCGCCATGCCAACCTTGCTTGCCTGCGATGTGAAACAGAATGCTGAACTTTGTCCATCATACTGGGGCACCTACGCCCTGCTAACACCGCCTTGAAACCGACTGGGAAGGAGGCTGCGTGATGTGACGAGATCGGGTGAAGAGCAATTGGCAGGACAAGTCACAACCGAATCATCCACGACAGGGCGGTCCACATTTGGGCTGCTTGGTTGCTGCTGCAGAATCCAGAACCAATCGGCGGCAACGACAAAGGTATCACAAAAGGGCCCCAAAGTGTGCGTCAACGGGCTCTGTGTGTGTATTTAACCCAAAGGACCGTGCTGGAATGAAGCAACAAACGCAATTGCGCCAGCGCCAGCGCTGTGCGGTAGCCATGTGCATGGACGACGAACCTTCGTCTACCATCACAGAGGGGCAGAATTCGTGGGCATCACAGTGTTCCTGAAACTCACTCGGTGCCCTCCTATCAGCCTGCGCCACGCTTTGCTGACGACAGCTCACAGGTTGCGCTCCTATCCCACCTCAGACACCATACAGGAGCACCCGAGATATTTATGGCCGAACACGACACACATGGCTGGTCAGATTTCCGGGTCCTACGCCTTGCTCGATTGCGTCACCGACACAAAGGAACCCTACGAATTCGTGCAAACCTACCGAAGGTGATCTATCAGACAAAGAGCCGGGTGCTGCAACAGAGATCCCAAATCCGGGACAGTTTGGGTGTGAATCGTAAGGGTACTGGTTCCTAGGTTCGGAGTTGTGTTGTTCAGACCGATATCGGGCGAATTGATTTGACCGGCTCCTTGAGGGACGGCGACGAGACAGCTGTACCGTCGCAGTGTCGACGTGAAGAATATCACTGGCCAGATACCGCTAACTGAGGCATCCGGTGTGCTTCGGTTTTACAGTCCACGCGGAAGGTCACGAGCCAGATATGGCTCGACACTTTTAACCAAGGTCAGTAGCCAGCAGATATGGTTTCAAAGCCATCATGTCGAGCCAACAGCATTTGAATTGGAATTCTAATTCAATAGGGGGCGCGTGTCTGATTTCAGCACCAGCCCATACAGCCCACAGGGTCATGTATGCCAAACACGATAAGAATATCAAGGTCAAGCAGTAAAGCGCCTCATGCGCCAGTCATGACTTGCTGGACCCTGGGATACACATGCACCAGCCGTTCCCAAAACTCTGGATGGTCCGTCATGGCGACTTGTGGATCCCAAGCCATTGCAACGAAGATGGTGTCGATCCCTGAACCGATGGGGGTGGTAAACGTCTGACAGATCTGTAGTCCGATCAAGAAAGCAAATGCCATGATGACAGGCGTGAAGGTTCTGCCGTCGTTGTAGGCAGGGTGGGTGTAGTCCAGGTACAGGTACGCCAGGAGGGCGGAGAGGTAGGCGACGAAGATCGATCCCATCGTCAGGACAGGACCCACGAGACAGTCGTTCACCAAAGCATCCACTCCTCGGTCCTTCATCATGGTCCAAGTATCTTTGGCCGCAGGGATATATGCCTTTCCGTACAGAGCGATGTGCGAGAAGGCGTATCTGTTGATGAACTGCACAAGCCAGTTCAAAATGCCAATAAAACAGCCAAGGATGCAGAACATTATCGTGCCGATGATGTTGCCCTCGGAAGCTTCCTGCTGTTGTGCGATGCTGCAGGCTTGCCGGAGCATGTTGATAAGAGCAACAATCAAGCTGCCGAAAGAGATGGAGCCAAACGAGTAAGTCGTGGCTCGCCTGAGGGCTCCAGATGTGGCACCTCGAGGGATGCCGCCTGGTTTGCCCGCGCAAAAATACCAGGAACCGTAAACCCCTGCGACGGTCGTGTGGATTGTGTTCTTCATCCATTCCGAGATCCAGTACCCTGCAAATGTGACGAAGACCACCAAGCCGATGACTTTGCCACTTGAGCAACCTGCAGCAGAGCACGATGGATTGCTGGCGTTGCCGGAACTGCTCGGCATGTACGAGGTGTAAATGGCGACCAGTGTCGCAGAGAACCAGGCAGCAAATGCCACACTGGCAAGTCCTCCGATGAAGCTAACCCAGAACACGTGCACTCTTCTCATTTTCGCAATATCCATGGCCTGTTGCAGCATGACCACGGCGAAGGGGATTCTTGGGATCCAGCTGATGAAACAGATCACGGCAAAGACCGCGAAGATGGCGAAGACGATCCCGGCTCCCCACAAACGCCGATACAGGTAGTAGACAGCAGTGCCGATCGCCAAGGCGCAGTTGAGGATGCCAGTGAGCCATACGAACTGTTTGGTGAAGGCCCGAGCGGCAAGAAAATAGGCCCACGAGAAGACGAACCCGACACACAGGACGAATGCGAAGAGAACGATAGTATTGGTGTCCAACGAAAAATCATTGTTGCCTCCGTAGATCCCTCCGCCATTGAACGTGTGGTACTTCGAATATCGATAGAGGGTAAGCCCAGAGACGGCGACGAAGCCGCAGAAGGTTGCGATAAACTGTGTTCCTTTAGCGCCCCGGACATTCAGAGCACATCAAGTGTTCGTATGCTCACCAGCAACCCAGCCCACACATCGTTGAATTTGGGCTTCTGAATCTTGAAGGTCTCCTGGAAGCTCTGCTTGTCGTCTTGAGGTGGAACGAAACTCTGGCCGTAGGTAGGGGGCTGCACATTGTACTTGGGCTCTTGGGATTGATAGGGCTGCTGGGGCGGTGCGTAAGGCTGTCCATAGCCCTGCGGAGGCCCATTGGGAGGAGGATACTGTTGATAACCCGACTGCTGATATTGAGCTCCATCCATATTCTGGTTGTAGTAATCCGCTGCTTGACCTTGGTGAGCCATGACTGCGGCGCCCTTCGAGGATAGCGGACGGTGCAGAGGGCGTTTCTACGACACGAGTCAACAAACGACTGCGAGTCCCCTGTCAGCGCAATTGTGGAGGAGAAGCGCAGCTATTAAACATGCCGTGGAAGAGAGACGGAGAAGATGAATTAAACTGCTAGAAGCCGGAGCGACCCTCCAACGGCAAATACGGAGTATGATGTCGACAGGTCGAGAGCAAGCAATTTATGAATTTGTGTTTTGCGGGCAGGTTCAGCTTGCCTGCCTCTGCACATACGCGTCAAAGCTGCAATGCACGCCAATCATTGGGCGCCCAGCAGGGCTCCCCACCCAATAGACCGGGGAGACACCCTCGCTAACGACGCCATCATCTGGAACGCACGCCCGTCGATCCGCTTACTGCGGCCATCCAGTTAGAGAGCAACGCGTAGCCCCCAGTCAGACAACGCACCCGCAAGTTTCTTTCGCACTCCCTCCGCCTGTCCATCCCCGCCATCGGTCCAGTTCGGGACTTTGCTCATCGTGTCAGACTGGTTTCATCACCACTTCCCTTTAGCATGTCGTCATGACCTCGAATGCCTCCTCCCGTCGACGAGACACCTTGGATCTTCGGGGCATGTGGTCCTAGGCCTAGGCGTGAGATGCTGCTGGCATCTGTCTGCAGCTCCACGGAACTCCGCCTAGCACTATCTGAACTTCGGCCATCCTCTCCGAGCTTGTCATTGTCCGCGAGTCCGACCACACTGCTAGAATGGGGACATCGCGGGCAGCAGAGTGCCTCGCGATCGCCTTCCTGGCTGTCTGTTGTCTGCCAATATCGACGTTTATTCTCTGTCTCAATTACTTATACCTGTCCCTTTTCCGACGCAATCCCGTCCACAAACACCTCAGAAATGTGGCCGGCTTTAAGCCCAAGACGCTTCTGATCACAGGAATCAACACCCCCTATGGACTAAAACTGGCAAGAGCTTTTCATTATACTGGCCACAGAGTTGTGGGCGCGGATTACGAGCATGGGATGCTCCCCGTTCATGTTCGGTTTTCAAATGCGTTGAGCCGATTCCACAGATTGCTATGTGAGACTCCGGGGTTCCAAGAGGACAGATACGTCGCCAGTATCGTACACATCATTGAGCAGGAAAATGCCGACCTCTGGATCAACTGCTCAAACAATGCAACTCGTGGCATGGAGGCACAAGTGAGAGATGCGGTCGAACAGCATACCAAGTGCCAATGCTTCGCTCTGCGGACGGAAAACATGCCGTACATTGCCAGCCGAGAGGCATTTCTCAAGTACTTGGCGAGTCAAGGGCTTCCTGTTCCCGAGTCATATCAAGTCACATCACGAGCCCAGATACACAACGTGCTGAGCAAGGCACGAGGAAGTCGCCGATATCTCCTCGAGAGTATGGACCAAAGGGAGATCCACGCCAACACAGCCAGAACGATGCTTCCGAGCAGGACCATCAGTCAGACATATGACGCCGTCTCACGTATAAGCATCGCCAACACTACGCCTTGGAAACTGGAACAGGACATCAACGGACTGGAAAGATACTCTACATTTGCGATAGTCGTTAGGGGGTCGCTCAAAGCCTTCGTCGCCAGCCACTCACCACGACCTGGCTGCTACCGAGCATTGAATCCAAAGTCCGCTCTGCACCGTTCGATGTTGCGCTTTGTCCACACGTTCGCGTGTAAACAAGGCACCGACTTCACCACTCATCTCGGTATCGACTTTTGTGTCGATGAGCAAGCTACAGAATCCGGCGTTTATCAATCTATTCTACCCATCCAAGTCTCTGTCAACGCCAATGCCGGTATGCAGTTGTTTCATGGCATGGGTGGCTCGATTTCATTGACCAGAGCCTATCTATCGCTCTTCACCGCCAAGGACAATGCCAAGGGAAAGGTGACGAGGCCCGCGCCAGCTATGATACAACAAGGACCGCTCCTAGACGATGTGGCCATTCCTGATACGACGATGCCTGGAATCTACGAATTCGGTCAGGATCTGCTCCACTTGGGCTTCGAGCCGTTGCGTAACTTCGTGATGTTCAGGAGTAGCTTGGTGGAGGTTATGAGAGAGCAATTTGAATTCCTCTGCCACTTGATGCTCTGGGAAGATAACACGTACGACTTCCAAGACCCTTTACCTTTTTGGGTGTCTTACCAACTATATGTTCCGCTGCGGCTTGTCAAAAGTGCTTTATTTCCAGGCAGCAGCAAGCTCAGTTGATGTTTGAAGGTGCACAGTAATAGCAATATCCTGGCGTCGACCACCTTCCGGGAGTCATGCATTGGCCGGATGAGAGATGCCTGCACCCTCGCATGTGCCGTGGTCCAACTCGGCATTCAACTACTCCATCCAATGAGTGGTTCGACTGGTACAACTGCCTAACTGGCCAGAGCGACCGATAAGACTCATTCAGCTGCGCGTACCCAGCAGTGTTCGGTGTTGCAATGAGCGAAGGGGTGTCAGAAGGAAGATTTGGCTGAAAGCTGCAACGGGTTCAAGACCGACACCAGACCCATGGATCATGTTTCAATGTCAGCTGGGGCGAGTTGACGGCCTGCGAAGATGACTGTCGCCCTGCTTCGCCCGCCATCATCTCGTTGTTGTCAGAGAAAGGGACCATTCCTCAAGATTGTACTCAGTAGGAGTGGATGACAAATCATGAGACGGCTGGCTGAAAAAGGGCGCTTTCACGTTAAATCCTTTATGACGCCGGAAGAGTCGGACGATGCAAACAAGCTTGGAGTTCACAGGGTAACTTTAGCCATGCAAGGTACCCTTCCACACGGGTAGGTATGCTCTTGGGATTCTGAAAACGAAGTACTCCATAAGTTTGACTCAAACCGCTTCGGAACAGCCGAGCTGGAATAGGAATGAGGAGCAGGCATGCCCTCTCACATGGAGGCAAGCGTGGGGAGACTCCTCGACCGCCTTCTCCTTTAGAGGCTTGACCTGGAAACTAGAGAAGCCTCTCGGCTAGGAAGTGCTGTGACTGGTGGTCATTGACTCATTGCGGTTCGACTTGTGGACAGCCTGTGCGATGGGGACAGCCGACGCTATGCTCTGGCGGGTTGAAATTGACTTCCCAGCAAGCCCGATGCATCTGCAGCTGCACCCTTTTCGCTTGGCACGAAAGGACACCAAGACGTGAGGACAGAAGGGCGTATACGAAGCGGTCCAAGCCTGTACCAATTACTTCATCTTTCACAGGGTCACTGCAGACTGGTGGCGCCGACCAAGTCGGGGAACAGGCTCTCCGATGCGACGCAGGAACAATGGTCGTTGAGCGACAGAGGCGTCCACCGAAACCTTGCTTCGTCGAGCTGAATCCGACGACCCTTCAAATACAGTTGTCCGAACGGGGGCTTCGCAGTAGCCGATGTTGGCGTCTCCGTCCTGTCCATCTTGACATAATGTCTACACCGCCAGCGGCATAACGTACAGTACAAAGCAAACTGCACACTGGCCGTTCGGGGTTCTACTCCCCGTAGTGAAGTGATGACAAGCGATAGCCATCTCGCATTGTGCATGCGCCTTGGCTGAATCCAGCAAACTCGAGGCGGATCTCGCGATCCATGTGCCGAAAGGGGCTACTGTTCGAGGGGACCTGACTCAAAATTCATCGAGTCTAAGCCTAATCCCGGCTGCGGAGCGTCGGGAACCCCAGAAAAATCCTACCTGGGCGCCAGCCAGCCCGCATCGCCACCGCCCGCCAAAGAAGGAGGTTGCCGAGAGGCCCGAAGTCGGTTAAAAGCCTAAGACGCACTTGACCCCTAAAGAGGAGGCCACCAAGCTTGTTAGGTAAGACCAACGACTTATTAGTGCACCACGCCCGCGGGGTACTTCTTCCTGGAGCTGCCTGGGGTCAATGGTGCAATCTTCACCTGGACGCCCCCCAACGCCGAGAGGTTGTCATGAAGCCCGAGAAGTGGCCTGTGAGCAATCGACTCCCACGAGTCCATAGAGTCTAGGCTTGCGCCTCTCACGCAGGTGGTTCCTGGGTGAATCCGTCACCCTGCAACACCTTTACAAGGTGGTGGGCTCACCCGACTCATAATGTCATAACTTGAAGACGCGAGTAAACTAGCACACAGTAGCTGGGTCTCGGCCAAAGCCTGTGGCCGGTGCGCCGAACGGGCTGGCTGTCGAGAATGTCAAATGATCAAGCGAGATCAAGACAGGTGTCCCCCCTTCTGCAAGGGAGGAGGGAGGGCGGGAAGAACAAACAATGCGAGTGGGGAGATTGAATTTGTCACTCACTTGGCCAACCCTGCCTGTGGCGGCTCCAGCTACTAGTACGAGTACAGTGTTCCCAGAACTTCCTTTCCAAGTCCTACTGGAAATGCGAGGCTGTTGAACGGCTTGAAGGATCCGAACATGCACAACCACACGCGAAACTCCGGGGCACTTCCGAGGATGAGCGTCTCCTTTGATCGATCGATCTATCGAGTGCGCTACTACTTGGGATCCACTGCCCCAAGGGGATGTTGTACAGGGCAGTCACTCACATGCCCGATCCGACTACAGAGTACAAACTGGTACAAACTCAATGACGCGTTGACTCCTCTTAGGTTGAGAAGAAAGCCACAACACTCGGGAGTGTGTAAGGCATCAAAGTTTCAGGACTGGAACTAGCGCAAGTGCCACTATGAGGGAGTACAACGGAATATATTTCCAGACAGGTGGAATTTACTTCGAGGAAATACGCCCTTCCCGAGAAGAAGGAAGGAGGAGTGGAGTGGAACTACGAGCACAGACAGACGGTACTCGTGTATTCCTTTCTGCTCGATAGGCGATCCGGGCTGTCGCGTGGTTGACAGACTTGACAGATGCGAGGGGCGTGAAGAGGACGAGTCCGAGGACTCGAACCGGTCACCTCGGAGCATGCGATTCAGGAATCTGCATCAGTCGCATATCGTTCTATGTACGAGTGCGTACTCGGGACATGATCTTATCATATGCCTCTAATTAAGTAGCCTTTGCCTTTCACGATCTTGCACCGAGTACTTTTGGGATCTGTGATAGTGGGAGTGATGACGGCGATCATTCTGCACTCTACGGAGTAGTTACACTCCCATACGAGTAGTCAGTCCTCTGGAATACCTAGTATACGCCACGTCCTGGTCCTGTCGCGCTGTACGTGGCCGTCCTCTTTGTAGTATGAGATGACTAGCAAGGAATAGGTCACAGTCATCTTCATCTGGATGGACCTTGTCGATGAAGATCCAGATCCAAGTGGATGGGATGGGATGGGATCGGATCGGATCGCACCGCAAGTAGTATCCACGTACAGATCCTAGGAATCATCACTCAACTCATCCCATCTCATCTCATCTCATCACGCCTCATCTCACTTTCTAGCGAGGATTCGTACTCGTACATCGTGCTGTGTACCCACAGATCTGGATCTGGATCTGGATCTGGATTACTCTACACTATACACACTACACGGCTACACACCCCCCATCGTAGATCGCTGGCGAGGCCAATGTCCCGCGTCATGACCTTGAGAGGACATGGACATGGACATGGACATGTGAGCAATGAGCAATGAGGAGTGTGTGGTGAGTAGCGTGTAGTATATAGGATCATGTGGTGGGTATTCCTGCACTCTCCACCACACCACATCGCGAGAAGAAATCGCGAGTACGAGTAGAAGGGATAAGAGCCACAGTTCGTACGAGTAGACAGGCCGGCCACATTGCAAGGATGATCACGACCACGAGACACAGCCACAATCACAATCACAATCGTAACCGTACTCGTCATTCTCATCCACGGTCAGGGAACTGCCGAGTACTTTGTACGAGAACTGGCAAATGTCTTTCCCAGAGGCACGCACGGCAGGCCAGGTCAGGCGGGGCGGGGCGGGGCGTGGCGCAGACACTTGATGGACTCGTTTACCCACCCTGGTCACTCGTCGTCGTAATGGATCTCGCGGTAAGGAGGGAGGGACGAGGACGAGCGCCAACTTTCATATGGAGCATAAACCCGGGGGATCGACCTCCCGTCAAGCGAGACGAGAGAAGACGTGTGTGTGTGTGTGTGTGTGTGTGTGAGACACAGAGAGGCAGGGGAGCGAGAAGATAGGAACGGAAGGATTAGCCTCGTCACATCACAATGCAGAGACCGGGGCGGGGCGGAGAAAGTATCCGGTGGATGTGAGGATGGAGGTGAGAGAGAAACGAGGGTGAAATGTGTGGGGTGGCGACCGTGCAGATGTCGAACTTAGATTTGTACGCGTACTCGGTACATACTGTGTAAGCACAGACAAGGGAGGCACTCACCCCGGATGACACTAGTTGGGAAAAGTTGGGTGAAGGGGGCACGGAAGAGCTCAAGATATGCTGAACACTCGGTGTGGTTGTGCTGTGTGGGAACAGGCTGATTCCTCTCAGAACCCTGGCCTGCCCCCGATGAATGTTTTTCGATTCGTTCTGTTCTGATCTGTTTCTTGCTCTGCTCTGCTCTTCTGAAGCCCTCTCTTGGGACCATATGATAGATACTGGATACTGCTATGTGAACATAGGGAAAAGATGAGGAGAGTGCTGTGCCGTGCTGTGCTGTGCTCCCGGTGAAGCCCGTTCGTCTCCTCGCCCAGTCAATGAAGACAAGGTAGGTAGTAGGAAAAGGAAAAATGGAAGTGAAGGTAGTGTGGTTCCATCGCCGTCCGTCGTGTCACCTGTATCCAACAGGCAACCCCCAAACACCCGAACTTTCAACCATGCCAATCGATGATGGTAACAGCTTGGTATCGCAACAAGAGTCGAGTCCATAAGCTCCCCAATTCCCCACCCAAGGACACCATCAGTCGGGCGTCCGATCTGCTCTAAACGCTTGACTTGATGCATGATAACATTCAACACCAGCAACAACAACAACACCAACAGAATCCATCGTGCAGGTAGGCATGAGCACCTTTCTCATGACACTCTCATCCATGAACATGATTTATAGCCTCGCCATTTTCCCCCAAACCGTTTCGATTCTTGTATGAATGCAACGCACCGCCGATGTGGAAAGGCAAATGAACTTTTTGTGAGACCCGCGCCAGAAATGCATTAGGACAAGACAGGATTAAAAGACTGTAATCAAACTTGGGCTCCCTCCAGTAAGCAGCTGGCATGGATGGACACCCCCCATTTCGTCAACCTCGTTCTTCGTCAAAATTCGTCGTATGTTGTGATCAGAGATAGCTCAAAGCTCCCCGGCAGGTTGCCTTCATGTCCTCGTCGCTCTGCATCGAGACTCTTCTCCTCAGCGTCCTCGTCTGGTCGAATGATCCCACGTAGTTCTTGAGATCGTTCTGGGCTTGTTCAGACAACTTGGGACTGACAGGCCGCGAGGACACGGTCGAGAGTGAATTCGACGACACGGTCCGGTGTATGGAGAAGTCGTAGGCTGGCGCGAGGAAGAAGCCCGTGGTGGTATTCATCGAGGGTCGGTGGTGGGAAGAGAAGAAGCTGGTGATGCTGGTGTCACGGGGAGAAGTGGATGGTGTCGAGGATGCTAGGGTGTATTGGTCGAGTTGTGTGAGACGACATGCTGAGGAACAGAAGTTTGTACCGTTGGTTTGACGATCGCAGGACAGGCAGAAGTCGCCGAGAAGGAAATCCATGTCTTCTGTCGTACGACGGTAGGAGGAGATAGGTAGGCTGAGGCGGCTCGGGGGAGCAGGCGAGTCGGGGCAGTTATATATCCCCCGGCAAGGGAGGGTGTTGCAAGGCCACAGGCTGACTTGGGCAGTGGGTTGGAGCCGTGTGGCAGTGGTGGGTGTCAACAGATGGTCACGCAGGCAGACTGGTATCTCATTCTCAGACACGGCTGACGTTTGATGTATATTTGAAGAGGTTTGCCTCGATGCTAGGCCTGGAATGTCCGGGCAGGGGGGCACTGATGATTCATAGACGTCTGGGTCCACGGAGGGTGTGTGCGTGCGTGTGTGAAGGGAAGGCTGTCTGGTGATGGGAGGAACGAATGTTTATCAGAAATGCAACCAGCGTAGGAGGCGTGGAGGTGGAACGCAGTTGGGCAAAAAGAGGGCACTCGATGGACCGGGAGGGTGCCTGAAGAGGAATAACGCTGGTGTTTGAGGGCTGCAGTAGCCTGGAAAGACAAAAGAGGGGAACCGCCAGGCTTTGAGTCAACTGCGGGCCCACCCCAGCGGCAGGCTTCAGGCGGCGCTCTGTCCACTGCGGCCTTTTCGTCGACGCCGTGGTGTGAACACCACCAGCACTGCACAAAATTTCATCCTCGTCCAGATACGAGCGTCATCTCTTTCTTACCCACCGCGGGTCGTTCGGCCTGAGGCCTATTCCTTTCCCTTCCTTCTTCCAGCGGATCACGAGTGGACATGGCGCCAACATCTGGTCTGCTCTCACTGGAATCTGCAGCTAAGACGAATTCATGGTCGCTATGAACCAGGGGCCCCAATCCTGGCCGCTCTGTCTCCCACGCAATCAAGGCACCACCCAATCACAGGGGCGTGCTGCTATCTCATCTAAGAACAGGCTTAGCCCAGTCCATCCTCGCAGGTTCGAGGTATTCACTCTTGCCAAGCGGGCTCATACACTTTCTCCGACTCTGCTGGACACACAGCACGGGAGTCGTACGCTTTGATGCCGGCCAGGAATCACCAGACGCCTCCTGGACACCCACCCGGCCACATATTCTGTACGTTGCCGTTTGAAACACACACTGCTGCTCGTCAGGCCTTGCTCAGCCCGAGCGGTATCCTCCGCTGACACCCATCTTATGGGCGAGTACCCGCCCGCGGTCATGCCCTGTGATCCGAGTGTGAGATCGGCTCGTTTCTGTCCACCACCTTGATGGTATCTCCTCCGCCTGAGACCCAAATCACCATTCTACCGCTCCAAGAATATGCCCCGCGCTCATCCCGTTTTGTCGCTCTCTAAAGTGCTAGTGCTGTCGCTGAACTCGGCCAAGGGACGGACCTCGTCCTGGGGTCCGACTGATTGGCCAACCGTCATGCAGTCCTCCCACACCATCAAATTTGCGTTCCAGAGCTTGGAGGACAAGTCCATGTCCTCCGCCAATTCTTGGTCGAGGGCGTGGGATGTCATCCTATTGTAAGTGGTTCTTGCCTGAAGGCCTGCAGGGCAACACTAAGACCACTCCAGACGCGCACGGTATGTATCAGATTTTTTATCTGCCTTTTCAGCACAGGTCAACAACGTGATATCCACATGGCGACGCACGAGCTGAATTCCTCCAGGGTCCTCACAAAAGGCCCCGAAGCCTGAAACGTCTTTCTGGTGTTTCTGGAATGCTGACAGCCATTCCAGGAATGTTGGTTCTTCTGGCCTGGTCCTTCAGGCTTCAACAGACCACGACGTCAGCCCACAAATTCCACACAACGGCTTTCCCGTCGCAGCCGAGCCCACAAATCTCTCGACTCGTGGAAGGATCCGGCTAGCGCTCGGTCTGATGCAGTAGTTTCATGTTCCTTGCGGATTCCAGTCAGTGTGGGGTTGACCTTGAAGCGCTGCTCTGCACTATGACCTTGCGACATCTCTAGTGGCTGTTCTGTGCGACTCGGGCATCGAGGAGCACCAGATGTTACAATGACTCGTCGACGCCTCCCTGCCCGACGACACGGACTGCTACAGAGCCAACAAAAACTGCGTTCCCCGACACACACGGTGCCATAACAGAGTTTTCCAAGCTCCCAACCAGCCGTCTCGCACAATATTGTTAACTTGTCCTTTCTCCCAACTTCAGTGGCGTGCCCGCTAACACCTCTCAAGGTTCAAGACCATGGCAGGAATCACGCGCCCGATCTAGCTCGTGCCGACAATGGCCTTCATTCGAAAATTGACAGGTCAGATACGCTAATTTCCATCCAACCCCGCGTTGTCAACGGCTGTCAACAGCGACATCGTTTCATGTGGTTTAGAACGCTTCACTTGCTTCGTGCAACACCAGCTTCTTTTACCCCACACCAACTCGTCTGGCGCTAAACTTTCGCCTCCCTTTCTCTGTGGCTGAAAGCGTTTAGGGGTTCTTGCACCTATCAGTGTCGCTACGAGTAGGATGGCGCACTGGCAAAACCTCCGCAATCGAGAGGACTAAGACACATGTCAGTATCCTCATATCGTCGGCCAGATCTGCAGGCGAGATTGACATATCACTGTCTATCAAGCTCGATATCACTCGGTCCTCCCCTTATAGGTGCCGCCGAACTGACCGTGAGCGACAGCGATCACCCGTTGGTCGCGCCGATCATTTGACATGGTTCGTACTTTCCTCGAACTCGTGCGGCCAGCTGCATCTACACCAGACCGGCCAGCATGGTCCCTGGTCGTCTAGGTCTCCCACCTCCATGTCGATGCCGAAGCATCCGGCATGTTCTTGGCTCGCCATCTGTGTCTGAGATTGATTTCTGGTCCAAGATGATTGACGGTGCCGACCCCACGGCAGTGCTCGCACACAGAAAAGAGACGGCACAACCTACCGCTTAGCGGCCACCCAAGTCCGTTGAGATTACTCCGTACATACATAGCCTGGCCACCATGAATGAATACAGGCTCTGAGAGCCCCTGGCTAAGACGTTATCTCCTTCGACCTTGCAAGACTTGCTCCAGAATTTTGCCATAGTTGTGCTCAGGCGAGTGTGTCTCACTGGCTCAACCCAAAGGTCGACATGGGCTAACTCCACAAAAAAGGGCGATCAACCGCGCCTAACCATATCCAAGGAAATTGCGACATGCAGTGTGAACAAACTGTGCACGATATCCGGAGAAAGATGTCATCCGACTCAGTTCCGAACAGGGTAAAGACACTTGACCGGCATTTTGGAGGCCAGCCCCCTGGCATGTTGCTTCTGTCGAGTGCCAAAGCTGCCAGCGGAGGGAGATTCACGACACCAGCCACATGCATAATCCGGATCGTCCCTCCGTCCTAGACCGGCAAATGGGGTGTGGGAATGTGTGGCGAGTGCGAAGGAAGATCTGCCGGAGAAATGTGCAGGCCCGGCCGTTCCGTGGGGGCCGTCTCCCTCCGAGCCTGGTCCGGATGCTTGTGTCTGCCTAGCGCTGACCTGTATCTCCATCTCCAGCCTTATGCATCAACTTAGCTCTCACCTTATCGGCCACTGACGTGATACAGACATCTCCTGAGGCAAAGACTACCACCAAGCTGCTTTGGACCTTTGTTCGCGAGGACGGGCAAGAAGGCTTAGCCACCGACGACCGAAATGGAAGAGTCGCGCGACAGCCTTGCCTACCAAGATGGAAGCTGAGCGGTCTTCCGCCGTTCACAGTGTGATCCCTTACATAACAGTGCGTGAAGGTGTGCATCACATTTCCTAGCCTGGTAAGGAGTTCATTCCCCAATCAAGACACATCTAAGATGGGTGGGATAGCTGCACGCCTCTGTCCGATGTCCAAGGCTCCAATCTAATAAGGGGTTCCGCAAAGCTCTGCCCAGCCTCAAGCCTGCATTGTGACAAGGGCACACAGGCGAGGATACGCTTCACAACCAAAAGGAATATAGTCCGGCTGATGCTGATGTACGAAGAATTTGTGACCGATGCGAACAAAGAAAGAGAGCCGTGCATGGCCGAGCCCCGATGCGTTGCGCGTTCGGAATTCCAGGCTACGGCCGACATGGCTCGAGCTCGCAATCGACTTTGTCCGTATCAATGAATATCATGTGGACTCTGCACAGCTCTGCAGGAGGTGTGTGTCACGTTCTCTGCTTACAAACACGACACTGCAAGCGACGTCGATGCTGACCCCGAACAGCTCCAATTTCGAGTCCCACCTCATTGGCGAGATTGAAGCTGTGCGCTCTCATATCATCTCCGCCCTGCCGCAAGGTCTGAATTCACATACTCCGTACACCACACCCTTTCAAAGAGATTCGACAGTCGATGACCTCGCTAGCACCGACTTCAGCCTCAGGTGACGATGCGGAATCATAGCGGTCCCACCACGTTCTGACTGCCAAACTCAAACGGTATTTCGGCACTATGACAGAGCGATGATAATCACGTCGCGCCTCATGGCGTGGGGGACGAGGCTGCAGTGTCCAAGCCCAGAACGTCAGCTCGTTGTGGTCACGGGTTCTTCCCATCCGGCTCCGCACTCCCTTGCATCAACCTCAGCAACCACCTTACCTACTACTATTCTTGATGTACGAACATATGTTTGAGATTTCGGAAACGGATCGCGGCATTGACTTCGCATTCCTCGCCTCATTGGATCACGAGGACCGGCGGCTCGCCAACGCTCAGGTGGCTGCCCATGTGTCTCGTCCTTCCCACCACGGACCTCCTTGCAGGAGTTTCACCGCCTCTTTGACTTCGCAGCGGTGCCCCGTGCTCCAAAGCAGGGCACGGCCCTACGAATACGACGGCTTGGTTCACAAGACGTTGCGAGACTCGGGTCAGTCTTATGAAATCGAGCGGAACCCTGAAATCGACCCTTTAGGTTCATTCCAGTAAGACCACTGGGAACCTCAAATGCCGGCACAGATTGATGAGCAGGCCTTCTCGTCGCCTTGAATCAAACGATCCGACCCCCGGGAGGAAGCAGCATCAAGCTCACACCGAGAAGACAAGACGTGAAGTGACGAAACGAAACGTACACCACTTGTCCACCGTCCGGAGCATGGTGACGTGTTTGATACACTCTCCAGTACATGCGATCACACCGTCGTGGAGACCTGACACTCACACAGCACCCGAGAGGTGACGGTACCTCTAAAGAATGGTCGTGCCGTCAATCAGACGTGTATCTTCAAGAGTAAGATGACTTTATCCCCAGTCTCTACTCATCGGGTTCTCTCCTCGACTTGATTACCCTTCAGCATGTAAGTACATCATTCTATCTCCCCTGAGCCATCCAGAACCTCCCACGGCAGCTACACAAGTCCATTTCATGTCCATCCCGTCGTCGAGACTCCCTGAACCTTTCTTTCCCATTCTTATTCCGCTACTCATGCCATGTCATGTCACGGACATACAGTCCATCGTGTTCTTCATAATCGACAAGCGCTATGAACCGTGGACCGTAAGACTCGGATGGCATATATCCGTTTGTCTCGTTCGAAACAGTAACACTTCAGGCGAACACAGTATCCAACCCAGCGCATTAGGAACTTCCTTACCTACCCGGCCGGGACGATCGGCTCCCGTGGGGAGATACTGCCACCAGGAGAACTGGGACATATCCCGCTCGTTGGCATACGGACCGACACTCTTCTACCATGGCACGACTACGACAGGGGGTTATGCTATGTTTTTCTTCCGGGCCCCCGCCGAGTCCATACCGTGATGGTTGCCGTGGCCGTCACTGTCGCCGGGAAGATGGGTGGCGCTCTCTCCGCCCCCCTCTCCTCTCGGCGCCCGGACTTGGGCCTCCAAACCCAGACGGAACATCTGCAGATATGCAAGCTAGATGGTCATACGTGGTCTAACCCGACCCAGCAGGGGAGAGAGAGATACTGTGATCACCGGATACGCCCTGTGGTCGCGAAACCTGCCGACGGACACAGTGACGAACGCTGCGTGTGCTCAGAAGAGAAAAGAACGGGATTGGGAAAACGGTGTCATGGTGATTCCGTGCATGCGTAGATATCTACCTTGTCGTATATTTCTGATATCATGGAGCTTGCTTTGCAGCTGGAATCAGTGCATGTACCCTCTCCTGGCATTGGGAGTCAATACGAGTGAAATCGCCATCGTCGCACAGCGCATGCAGTGACGTACCTCCACAATGATACCACATACAACACGGTATACAGTATACAGCATGCAATGGATGCATGATGCGCCTAAAGTAAAGAATACCATGTCTATTCCGCCTCATATCCCTCGAATCCCAGGCAGGCAGTCCCGCCGACTCCTCGGATGAGCCGATTCAAAGCGACGGACAAGAATTATCCTTAGACCAAGACCTAGACTTAGACCAGGATCAACACAGAGACAGAGACAGAGACAGAGACAGAGACAGAGACAGAGACAGAGACAGAGACAGAGACAGAGACAGAGACAGAGACAGAGACAGAGACAGAGAC
>KN846963.1:617474-702890 GCA_000835435.1 Phialophora macrospora | reverse complement strand
ACAGAGACAGAGACAGAGACAGAGACAGAGACAGAGACAGAGACAGAGACAGAGACAGAGACAGAGACAGAGACAGAGACAGAGACAGGACAATTTGAACTTGGTCTTGCGGTCTCCCGTCCTTTCTAGATACGTAATGGACTTCGACTGGGATGGAAACATAGCTGGCCGGCTGGCTGGATGGATGGATGGATGGGCGGACAATTTCTCTAGCGTGTAAAAATTGACCGTGAGTTGCGGCATCGCTGCCTATACGCGGCGATAGTCTCGATGGATGGATGGTGAGTCGGTGAGTGAGTGACTGGCTAGCAGGAGGACAGGTACATACCGTCCAGAGACCCCTATCTCTAGTGGTGTTTTCGTGGTTCTTCGCCACTGCGGGCCATCGAACTTGAAGTCTTGAGTTTTGATTCTCGAGTCCCGAGTTTTCATTCTTGAGTCTTGAGCTTTCATTCTTGAGCCTTGAGTCTTGACTTTGTGAATCGGGACTCATGCCCGTACGGAGATACTTCCTCATTCCTCACGAACGGGTTCACACACAGTTGAAGAGAGTGCGGATAATCCGGGTCTTCAAGGTGAGGAGTGGGCATTCACGCCCCTGAGACTTCTCCCCACTTTGGCGGCAGGATGTTTACCAAGTTATGATCGATCCCTGAGGTTCCCGTGCGCCACGGTGGTTAACCTTCGTCGTGATTGATGAGATGGCCCCCACCCCGAGACACCCACCCACCTTTGGTTGAAGGTCGGGTAAGGGTCGGGCTGAAGCTCGGTGGCAGAGGAGCGCCTTGTCTGGGAGAGGAGACACCAGGCCCCGACCGACACAATCTGGTCTTGAAGACACAAGTCGCGAGATGCCAGGAGAAATGAAAACAAGGCCCAAGCCCCAAGCGTCAAGTGACTTATCTGATCGTGTCTCGAGGCGGGTTACTGTTTGCGAGATCAAGAGCCTACCTTCGCAACACTACTCCAGTTTAGTTAGTGTGATGGCACGATCGCCAGGGAATAGAGCCGCTCCAGGCAGCGGAGGTCTACTGTATTCTGGACAATTCTAGATGCGGCTTTGGTGGAACAAGAATGCGGACTGGTCGTGCCTGTATGACCCAGAATCGGTGGGTACATCGTAGGGGCAGGAAAATGGTCATAGTCGCGCACCGTGAGTGTTTGGTCGGTTCAGAATCGACCGCAAGGGTTGCCTCCTTGAAACAATGAATACCGTCCTCTGAGAGTCAGACCCTTACTCCGTCATTCCTCGACTCAACGTCGATCGTACATCGACTCTGTGACGCAGACGGGGATGGCGAAGGGTGCCGATCTTTGGTCAGGTGGCACATTTGGGCGTCACATTGAAGCTGAGGCAACCATCAAGGATTGTCAACTGAGAATGCAGAAAAATCTTGGCGACTCTTCACATCCAAGATCAGGAAACTTTCCTTTTGGAGGTCTTCTCAGTTTGTCGGAAGGTGCTTGGGTTTCCTGAACAGGTTGTACACGAACGTTGATCCAGTGCACAAGACTTTCATATAGAGGTCCGAGATTGACACGGGTGGGGATGTCGGCCAGTGAGTCGAGGAGACAGACGCGTGTTAAAGTTCTTGTCAGCGTACCCCTAAATCTTCGCTCGACACCCGGTCGATCTGAGAGGAGAGTATTCGCAAGGCATACCGATGCAGTTGCTGTCATGCCCGAACCTGTACCAGTAACTGACCATCTTCGCAAAATTAGAACGTCATGATTATATGGGGCGAGTTAAGCGCTTCCTTGTTCACAACTGCCGCCTTCTGGTAGTGAAATGGGCACGATGACTGATCAGTCTGTTGCCTGCACCTTAAGTCCTTAGGCATGACTGATCACTGATTCGGCATGGAGCTCGGAATCGATCTGTCTCCCTCATCGCGATTGGTACTGAGGAGGACGGTCTGGAAGTACCGCCTCGCCGTGCGAGGTAGGACGAAGCAGTGTCCTGACTAGGTGACACCATTCGTAGCGTTTGCAAAGTCTGTTGGTGATGGCATGTGCTCTTCGCAAAGCAACTTGTTAGCCTTGCAGTTTTGGCTGAGAGTGCACCCAGAGGGGCGAGGCGGGAATCGAAGAACTGACTCGGCCAAAACATGCAACTGCCGACACTCTGTACGGATCATACACAGCACCTCGACAACGCCAAGTCAACCCTTTGAGGCAGGGACTTTTGTATCTGGGCCCGCATCCTTCCGAACGGGTACTGTCCGAGTAGGAGGTCCCTGCCCCCAAGTCCGCAGTTGGTAGGTCCCAGTCTGCCATGTGGTGGGCGCTGCGCCAGCGAATTCAAAAACAGTCAGTGGTAGATGTGGTGTCTGTCGCGACAGTGTAGGACAATGCAGGGACGGATTACCAACATCTGGGGCATTACCATTGAACCATCAGTCGACAGGTCCCTTAGGAACGCCCTCTCGTCAAGTGAGACCCACACCGCGACTTTTGTGTCCCTTATACTCGCACGCAGGACTCGTATCTGCTCCGGCCCATGGGCGCAAGTGGCAACCATCTGTGGGGAAGTGATTCCGGGTACTCGAACACAGCGCAAATGCAGAGACCTTTCGCAGACGCAATATTGCCTGAGGCGCCTAGAAACTGCGCAACGAGTCGGAGTCTAGACTCACCTGTTGACAAAGATTCGCCCCCACAAGGCAGCTTCCTAGTGCGCAGGGCTTAGCAGATGTACCACAGTCGGTAGTAGGGCTGAAGTGATGGTATGATGCCAACAGCGAGGCTGCATTTGGTTCACCGCATCTTCGGTCGCAAGAGGGACGATGTGATGGTCCAGGACAGAGTTGACGGTGAAGAATTGGAACTGAGGCGCCGTTGACTGGAGAGTGAATTCACTGCCTCAGAATCAACGGGGATGCGTAACCGAAGCTTAGCGCCACCGGCAACCGGCGTAATGTCCAGTACGTCACCACTTCATTACTTCACGCACACCTAGACGCATACTGCAAGGTACCGCCAGCTTTTGCCGCCGCAGCCGCTCTGGGGTGCATACGAGTACGTAGCACTCGAATATTATTGTCTACGTACTCGTATGCTGTTGCGCCTATTGGTGGGGAGGCGCTTTTCGTACCACGCGACTTGCAAAGCATATTATGGTGCAGAACCCAGGTTCTCGGCCTGCGTAGTCTCATTGTTTACTCAAACCGGATCGACTGGCCCCGCAGTCGGGTGTATCTGAGCCGCCTCTGGTACAGTAACATGCCATGCCCATGCTCCAAATGCTAAAGATCTCGCTTTCATGAAACATGTCGTCAATAAAAGGTCCACAAAATATCCATCAGGAACGTCACCAAGGGAAAACCTCGTCTTAGTCATAACTCTTCCGCCGCGTCGCATGATTGTGCACAACCCCATCATGGCCGACATGACTGTGTCTGCGCCACTGGTCATCCTGGTCTCTGTCGTCCCGACTATGACTCCTCGACCTGTCACTGCCGCTTTCCCCCTTGTGGTATTTCTTCTCCCATCGTTCCTGTTCCCGTTCCCTCTTGTCTTCGCGCCACTTTCGGTGCTTGCCGTAGTCTTTGCCACCCAGCCATCCAACCAGTGCGCCGCCGACGGTACCCAGGCCTGGGAAGATGAGATCGCCGATGAGACCTCCTCCCGCAGCACCGATGAAGCCGTCTGCGTTCGTTGACCGCGAGTTGTCTGAAACGCGACGGGGACGATTCTTGTGCCTATGCCGGTGATTCTCTGGATCTGAGGAGTAGCCCTGTTTCAACGGATCACCGTGTGAAGGTCGGTGACTAGGCCGGTGGTGCGACTGTGAGTAATGTTGTTGTTGGTGATAAGGCCCTTGAGGCATGTAAGGGCCCGGAGGGTAGGGTGCTAAATGTTGTCCTGGGTTGGCTTGGTAATTCGGCTGGTTTAGTGCGTAGGTGGGTTGACTGGAGAGAGAAGGTCGTTGTTGGCCGGGGGGAGGTAGCTGCGAGCCTTGAGTGAAATGTACTTTGCCTTCGTTACTGAGTGGTTGATAAGGAGGCGGCGGCTGTGGTTGTGAGGGCGGGGGAGCAGAATGAAGAGCATATGGCGATGGTGGTGCATTGCTGCCAAACTGTGGGCTTGGATGACCAGGTTGGTAGCCAGGACCAAACTGTGGTGAATTTGTTCTCTGTGGTTGAGGAGCAGGAGGGTATAGACCAGCACTCTGTTGGTCCAGAGGAGGCCTGGCGCCAGACGCGAAGTATTCTGTTGCTGCCATTCGGGAATCGTCGAGTTACAGAAGTCGATACGACAGAGGTAGACGTTGTAAGTCCAAGGAAACGAGTGATAAGACTTATAGCAGGATGAACCACATGCCCCCGGATTGTAGATCCTTCAGAGGAGGCAGGACACTATGAGATTTGAAGACTGCCTAGCGAGGCGAAATACTGGGTCGTGGAATATTCGAAGGGTGGGATTCAAGGTAGCGAACGAGTCACAAGCCCTAGTCATGGGGCCGGTAGAAGAACGGATGCGATACTCGTAGAGCTGGGGCAAGGCGGGGGCATGATCCGTTCTGATAGTCCGCTCGACAGCCTTCTGAAACAAACTGTGGCATTACTGTGTATTTGGCGGACCTGATTTGTGAAGGCGACCACACCCAGATGGTGGCGCAAGCACGGGCGATGCCTCGAAGAACTTTGTGCCGCGAAAGGTCCCCTCGTATTTATCACGGCCCTGATTATCCCGACCCTCCCAAGACGGCACGCCCGACTCCGGGGACGGTTCTCTCTTGGCCCTGACTATTGGAAGAAGAGCGATCGATTCCTTGCCTCTGCTCAAACCTAGCGCCCCCTGCTGCTCTCAAACCGCACAAGATCGAAGGCTTGGAGTGCGGTTGGCTTGGATAGGCCTCCAATCATTGACGTCACGAAGGGTCTGCCAAGCAGCCTTGCCGACCATCATCGTTCGAGGCTCTCATTGGCCCATCATTCTCGAAGACAGTCGTGATGGCCGTGCGAAAGGACCGAGTCATTTGCAGTGCTCTATGAGATGGGAATCCTACCACCGCCCACCACGCGCCGTTGCGTTTCACCTTCACCCAGGTTTGACGAGAGCGACAAGACCAACTGACTCCTGTCATCGCCAGGGGCGTCGCTTGCGCCCGACCGTCGGCCAAAGGAACGACCAGGCAGTTGTGTGAATAACATTTTTGATAGATACATGTCGAGAAACTGAGGCAGTGGGAGAGGAACGTCCGCATTTGCCTGTGCGCTAATCATGTCGGCCCACCAGGGTTCGCTCTTCGAACACATGCTTTGTCCCTAGCGCCCCAAAAATGCCCGCGCCCACTTTTCACAGATATTGTTTGAGGTTCATAATAGTACACTCGGCCTTGGAGATCTTGACAAGAGCAAAAGTCTCGTGCAGATACTAGCCGACAACCTCGCCTGCGTCCACCAGAATAGGCGTCCACGGCTTGGCTCCCGGCTCTTCGGTGTCGCTGGGCAAGCGGAACTCGGTGGGGCTGTAGAGATACCAGCCCTTCAACGCAGCGACTGCGGCGCGAGTTCTTGCCTCGTCAAGGCTGGCTCCTGCGCCTTCGCCTAAGAGGTCGCTGCCTGAATAGATCCCAACAACGTACACAGGTGTCCTGCTTTTGCGCCCAGTCTCGCTTAGTATTTTGGCCACAGGTGCCTGAAACCCCTCTCTTCCACAGAGTTTGCTCAAATCCCTGGTCGGAGTCTTGAACTGGAAAAGGCTTGACATGTCTAATTGCCGGGACATGAAGTGGTCGCTGTAGAACTTCTTCGCTGCCGCCCGACCAGCATGCAAATATACCGCTCCGATGACCGCCCTCACGAAATTCGTACTTGCCCGTTGCAGCGTGACGCCCTTTGACCTGAGGTCTTCGGGGTTTACCGGTCGCTCTAAAGGTTCGCCGAATTGATCGTAGTGGACAGACTTTGCGCTCAAGCTTCGGGTCCATTGCGCGCGTGTGTCGCTGCTCTCGGTGGCTGCTTCGGAGTTGTCCTTCTCTAATCGAGTGTCTGGTGGCAATCTCTTAAATTGCAGTAACCCGGGATCAACCTCACCACCGGGTTCTGCTGCGGCTTCCACGCCCCATTCCCTAGCCATTTGCGTCAAGGTCGCCGGGCCATGGTATGCATACATTGCGGCGTAAACCACCGCAAGCGGTAATCTCGGATACTGACTGATGATATACTCGGATGTGTAGTAGCCCAACAAGTCATTGCCAAGCAAAGCAAACGGTTTGTTGTTGAATCGTATCGATGTGTCTGCGGACTCGTCTACCAGAGTTCTTGCCAAGGTCTCAAGAGGGAATCGTGATGGGAGCGAAAGCCGAGCGTGGAGGGCTGCCAGTTTCGCAGAGGTTCTCGCCGCAGTGACCGGAGGTGAGGGTAGTTTCATGAGCTGTTCTTCGGGGAGGTATGGTCCATCTGTCGTTGGCGCCACGAAGTCATCTTCGGCATCTGCAGGGGCAGCTGCCGTCGCTTGGAAGCGTCGTATACGGGAGAAGGGAGGAGGAAGGAGGTCTGGTCTCGTTCGTGGTGAGAGTACACTACCGCTCCATCTCAGGAGCCTCAACCTCTTCATCGGACCTGCCACCGCTCCCTGAAGTAGTTGCGATAGCTCCGCAAGCTTTCAAGCTATGGTCTAGAGTCTACCGGCAAGCACGACCGGAGGGAGGGGGAAATGCGAGTTCAGCCGGTCGATGGGACTTTTTGTCTCCTGCGACACGAGACCATCGGACTGGGACACGCGAAAGAAATTCAATTGGAAACCACTACAGCCAATGAGGTCAAGGCTTGGCAATCCCCCCAAAATAGGAAGTACCCTCTTTAACTCCCCCCGTGCTCGTCTCAACTGTCCTCAGGGATTCCAAAGTCCGGCATTGTTATGTCGGGTATCAAGCGCCTGCTTTAGGCCAGGTAGCGTGAATGGAGATTATTGCATTGCAAACATGGTCACATGAAGCTTGAAAACCGCGTTATAACCTAAGTCGCTGATCACAGCACCCGGTGAAGATTTTGTGGCTCCGGACTCGTTTACCGGTTCATGGTGGCCATCCTTCTTACCGGGGTCACGGGTAAAACATCTTTGCGGGTCGCTCATACTCCTGCAAGGTGCAAACAGTACTTTCTTGCTGTCCTCTCGCAGAGGCGCCACTGCTGCACCAGTGAGTATACCTGGAATCAAGCTCGATTGGCTCGATTCTTCGACTTTTGATAAAATCTATTTGAGTACAATTTCCCCGGTCCAGAGGCCATTATGGCTGTCAATTTGATGCCCTCTTGAGATAGCCGACCTCGCACCATCGATGAACGCGATTCTTCATATCGCTGTGCTGAGGCACAACGTCAAGCGGTTTGTACTCTGAGTCGGGAAAGCCGGCCACCAGGTCGTCAAATTTTAGGCGCACTCAGTCGATATAGTGATCCATGCAACCTGGTTCATGGGTAAGTTTTCAGGTTAAGCCTCTTGGTTTGGCTTTCAATGCTTGCATGGCGTATAAGGTTGACCGAAGATAGAGAGAGTGTCCGAACAAGAGCGCCAACCCATGATCAAGTATGAAGGCAAACTCAACGGCTTGCGGAGACGGCAGAGCTCCCTTCATCAGTGCGATGGACATCGCCGCAGTGGCATCCCGAGTGCTGACCGACCTAATTCCGCAATATGGCAATCATCGAGCCGTTGGACCTGAGCTCTTGACTTACGAGGATCCACTATTGAGATATCGCGATGAGACGTGATGCTGACAGAGGAGTAGGTTGCCGTCCAACTGGGTGATGGTCTCGGGCGAAGACTGAGCATGCTAGATCATCTCCCGAGGACAACACTTGACGTTCCTGTCCGGTCCGGTCTGGTGTTCGCGAACTTTCTGCTAAGCTGCTTACCCGGCTCGAGACGAGTACAGCTCAAGGGCCGGAAGAGAGTCTCAGCAACGACGTAGAAAGAGACACGGGTAGACGTCTGACAAGACCAGATGATTGGGTCCAGTAGCCCAAAAAGTGCATGGCTCACCCAGGTGCTTCTGCTCTTGGTGACAAGACCAGCGATAGCCACTCCAGGATGGGGTGTCCGCTACAGATGCCGGAGTCACATTAAATGCATGCCAAGATGGGCACTCCCCGACGTAGATTGTCGACGCGGTAGTACTTCGTACCTCGTAATAGGCTCCTTGCCACAGCATGGAGGCAATCACAAATGTCGGTTGTTCCTCGCTTCTCGGCAATACATCTTTGGCGCCGAGCTCACCGTACCCAGTGTCCGGTTCGTGCTCGTTCCTCTATGTAACCACGTTCAACGCCTTGATGGGGTTTGGGCGTGGCTTGCTCTCCGGTATCTTGGCTCCCGAAAGGCTTGTTGGACAGCTTCAAGTTATTTGGCACTATTATTGGTAAGAAAAGTAAGCACCGTCGAACGCCAAGGCAAAGCAGCATGCGGCTTGAAGTCGCGGTGGAGGCGAAATACACGCTGGAATAGCAGCTAGAGGAGAATTGGTCTGATGGGTTGCTCCGCTCGAGGTGAATTGGTCCTGCGGCTGTAATCAACAGCGTGTGTTTCCCCAGCCAATGGCACTAAAGTGCGCGGTAGTGTCTTGGCGCGCGCTTTATCAGCCATTTCTCCCGGCCGCAGTAGAGACGCATACCTCGATTTAGCTACCTTTGTCATTCTTCTCGACTGTTCTTCTGAACTTGCCGGCGCTGACCGTCCCACTTTGCTGAGTGGCGCCATGCTTTGCCATGTGGATTTGTCGGGTTTGGTCAATGCTCGCTGCCACTCTGACCTTCCCCTCACTGAATACACAGGATAGCAGATACTCCACTTCGAGCCAGTTCTGATGACCAGCATGGCTATAAAGAAGAGCATGCCTCACCTCTGTATACCATTCCTCTCTCCATCAAACAACACAACAAACAACACAACAAACAACAACAAGCTTCCAACTTTCCTTTTTTATATTTTCTTTCCTTATTTCCTTAACAGTCACTCTTTGGGACCAACTGCTTGACATTCTTTGCAACCACTCCTAATCAAGAAACACTTAATTCCAATCGTTCAATTACCTCCAACTCACAACAACTCCAAATCTCAAAATGTATGCCAACACCATTGCCCTCGCTCTTCTTGCTGCCACTGGCGCCCTTGCCGCCCCTCACAGCCGCCGCACCTATGACGACACTGTCACGGTTATCCTGAGTGACGGTGGCGAGACCGGCGCTCAGGTCAGCGGCCTGTCATCGACATCCAGGGCCATGGGCACTCCATCTCAGAGCGGTCCTTTCACCTCGATCCAGATCTCCCTCGGAGCGGATGTCCAGAACAAGGATCTCCGCTGCCAGGCTCTCGACAACTACGGCAACGCCATTGTCGGAGTCCGCACCCCCAACGTCGACACCACTTTCTCCGACGCCGGCAAAGGTCCCTGGACCTTCAGACAACCAGCCTATGTCAGCGAGGTGGTCTGCGATCCTACCTTTGTGAAGATCGACCCCAACTCCGACGAACTGAACCTGCGTGTCATCTTGCAGAGCCAGTCGACCGAGACTGGTTCCCAGACCGTCCTCCCGGCTGGTTCTCTCGTGGACCTCCCTCCTGTCGGCTCGTCCGGCCCATTCGAGACTGTCGAGCTCTCCGTCGGTTCGCTGGTGGAGAAGCAGGACTACCGCTGCCAGATCTTGGACGTGGCAGGCAACCCCTTGATTGTCCTCCGTGGTGAAAACCGCGACATCACCTTCTCCGACGCCGACAAGGGTGCCTGGACCTTGGAGACCCCGAGCGAAGTCAGCGACATTGTCTGCAACCCTACCTTCGTCGCTCAGAAGTTGTAAATGTATCTCTATGAAGAGGTGGCCACAACAGCTTGAAGCAAGCCACTTGTACAACATTGATGACTGGCATTGGATTTGTTACTGAGTTGCATAGCGATTGGCGTTCTCTGTTTTCTAGATCTTTTGCATAGCGACAGGCGTTGTTTGCTTTCAATACATTCTTTACATAAAAAAAACAATAAAAACCCTCTTTGAGGAAACACTGCCTTTCCCAGTCCTGTTTAAACAACGAGTCGAAATGTCGCGATAATCTCTGTCAGAAAAGAGGATGAGAAAGCACTGGCAAGCCGATCGAAAACAAGCCCTTCGGTCTGGCTGAACGTCGGGTTTATCTCCATCGATGACGCATCATTGATTGGCCACAACTTCGTCAGGTTCCCATCAAGAACATCTTGACTGCTACGCCCATGGACATTTCCATTCCGAACATAGGCAGTGACCATTGCCGCAATGCAGGAGGCTCGACCCATGGTGCAGATAAACATCTGATCCTGCGCATGAGCTTTATCCTGAACACCGTGGGCAGACCGCATACGCCAACCTTCTTGTATCCAAAGTCGGCATTGGCACAAATCTGCAATAATGCCTGACATATCGCGGTATCAGACTGTTTTTCGTGTAGCAAAGCCAAATCCCTCGAGACGTTCCGGGAAAGGATCCAAACACAAGCAGCAATCCAACGGCAGCCTCGATGACGAGGACAATGTGTCGAAAGCCCAAGCGCAACTCCAAAGGCTGGAGGCAATGGTGACCATGTTGATGCAGACGAGCCAAGGTACAGTTGTCCAAGAGAGCCAGCGTACAGTCCCATCAATGGAAAGCAGCACAGATGTACCGCCGGCGAGCACGAAACCAAACGCTATCTCTCCATCGACCAAGGCTTCTTTCTCAGCTTCGGAAGCGCTCACCAACGGGCATTTGGACATCAGAGGCACTGAAACCAAATACCTCGGAGCCACCCACTGGGCCGCCATTCTGGAGAATGTCTGTCTCTACCTTGTAATCATTGACCCACCGTTACTGACAGATCATAGATCAAAGACATACAAGGGTGCCTCGCCCCGGATCCAGTCGATGCCGGAGGTCCAGGTCCTTCAGAATATACATGCGAACCTGACACTCTTCTCTCGAGTTCGAAGCCATTGACCCTGGCCGACATTTGCGAATCTTTACCTCCGCGTCCTGTAGTGGACAGACTCCTCTCGACGCACTTCAACGCAAAGTATATGCACATGTGTAAGACGGCAAGCCCCAGAATTCATATGGACTTTGGCTTACGATCTCAGCATTCATCCATAGGGGCAAGTTCCTACGGGAAGTATGTTCAGGAAGAAGTGAGCCGCCTTCTCGGCTAACGGTGCCAGTACGAGTCATTCTGGAACGATCCGTCGTCGGTCTCTTTCCTCTGGATTTCAATCCTTTTCTCGGTGCTTCATCTTGGCCACCAAATCTGTCAATTCCAGGGCCAAGAGGTCATCCTGTCGCCAAAACACGAAAACACGGATTCCTTCCTGACAAGGGCAGCTCAAGCTCTGGTGGCTGGACAATATCAAAAGGCTCGACCATACAGTGTCGAAGCTACGATGCTGTACGCCATTTGCAGGTTTTTTCAGAAACACGATTCGGACACGGAGCCGTGGCTGATGATAGGCGTCGCCGCCCGTCTCGCCTTGCGGATGGGCTACCATCGAGATCCCCGCCACCTGGCCCACATCACTCCGTTCGAAGGAGAGATGCGTCGCAGAACCTTCTCTACCGTCCAGACCTTCGAATTGCTTTTGTCCTTCCAGGCTGGATTGCCGGCAATCATCCATGAGCAGGTTTGCGACACTGAACCTCCACGCAATTTGTTCGACGATGACTTCGACGAATCTAGCGCCTCGATTCCACCGTCCCGACCGCCCACAGAGTCCACCCCTATGCTTTACTTTTGCTACAAAGGTCGTGTAGCACAGACCTTTAGAAAAATTGCCCGACAGGCCTTGTCGCCTAGACTCCCAGTTTATTCAGATGTAATGCAGCTAGATGCAGAGCTTCGACAGACCCGTTCCGAAATACCGCCAAGCCTGGTATTGAGACCTCTCAGCACTCCCGTCATGGACGAGACATACGCCATTATCCACAGTCTCAACCTCGAACTCTTGTACCAGAAGAGTATGATGATCCTTCATAGGAGATACTTGAGTCATGACAGGCTGAACAGCACTTACCAATACTCGCGCGATGCAGGCCTCGCAGCCAGCCTCCAAGTTTTAAGATATCAGGCTGAAGTGGACCAAGCGTCACGACCTGGAGGCCAGTTGCAGGATGGCCGATGGTCAGCGTCAAGCATAGCGCTGCATGATTTCCTCCTTGCAGCAATGATTACTTGCCTTGACTTGTATGAGTCACATCGGGAAACCAGAAGCACAATGCTTCCGACAGGGTTGGAGGCGCAACGGGAGAAGTACGATGCGTTGCAGATCTCTCAGCAGATATGGCAATCACGCAGACCAACGTCACCCGATGCAAAAAGAGCATCGGATGTCCTTGCGGTAATGCTCTCGAAGATACCGCGGCCCGATGATGCGACGGAGCCAACAGAGAATGGCGACGTCAATTCTAGCCACGATCTAGCTCGACCATCAAGAGACGCGCATGCTGATGGCAACACCGAGAAGACGGCCTCGAATTTCGGGCTCGCTACTGAATTTGCGACTTCTGAAGGTTCAGGATTGTCATGGCGGGCTAATCCTTTGGAAACCCCCGATCTCTCATCTCAAGACTTTCTTGATCAAGTGTTCGCTGATTCTGATATACTCGATTGGGTTAGTTGCGATTCCTCGTCCCAAGCCGTATGTTTCTTGCTGATTGCCCTCTCAGAGTGTTTTCGACCAGTACATCCAGGACGGAGCAACGCCAACGAGGTCATTCGATTTTTGAAACTCAGAACAATGTGACGGGACAGCCGCTCCAGAATCGGGCAGATTCGAGCTCATACATTTTCCACCGTTATTAGAGTGCAACTCCATTTAAGCCAGATCATCGACGCGAGGATTCCTAGATCCGGGGGGACTGATAGAATCGGTATCAGGAGCAGCCAACCACGGTCGTAGGAGCTGACAAGCATTTGCGTATGGAGGAGGCAGCATTGACCCTACCCGCCTCAAGAAGATTCGTCCACTAGAACTATCGACCCTCGGTAAAGATGATTTGTTTGAGCGAGATGGCATCAGCCAACGCTACAAAATGTACTGTGGAACAACCTAGCGTGGCTCGAAGATGCCGGCCAAGAGATCAAGCACGGATTAGCTGATATCGGCCATCTCAGAGTATGAGATACATTGTCATCCACCACGTCTGGCAATATTTTCTAGGTGTGCCTAAGCAGGTGTTTTGCGTGGTTAATCGAGCAGCCGTCGTTTGCATCTAGCTGGTCAACGGCAAGTTTGCCGGGCGAGTTAGCATCCGCCAATTGCATCTCGCCAATTCCACTGCACCTTCCTCCATCTCCATCACTCGAACCTCAAGCTCAACTCAGCTCGGTCGCGACTGTCCTCCCGTCCCCCTACCCTCCCACTCGCCTATTCTCCTACCTCTGGTCGCAAGTCACGTCTCGCGCCTCACCACATCATCATCACAACATCATCAGCACGATGGGCGGAGGCGGCAAGATCCCCTACCCGAAGCACGTCTGGTCCCCGGCCGGCGGGTGGTACGGCCAACCACATAATTGGAAATCCAACACAATAGTCATGGGCGTGGTGATTGCGGCGTGCACGGCGGTGGCGTGGAAGGTCTCCGCGGAGAGGGAAGTCCGATATAAAATGCCTCGGGAGGATGTGTTTTTCCCCAGTCGGTAGTAAGTTTACCTTCAAAGCATTTCGAGGGCAGAACCCGCGGATCGAGAAACTTGGCTGATATGCTTGCAGTTGGAGCAAACAGATAATCGAGCACGAGAAGGCGCAAAAGGGACAATGAAGAACTGCGGAATTTGCGCCTCGCCATTGAGGAAGCATGCAAAGTACCCTCGTCGGCCGCCACTAAGGCTGTGTTGAAGCACATAATTGCCAGAATGTGGCGCGCAACTTGCGAGGGTCCTACGTTAGTATAGACGAGGGCATCGGACAAGGAAAGAGCTGGTGAATGACTTCTTTGGGGTTTCCGGCGAAGGACAAGGTGATGAAATCCCTCGAAGTACATCCACTTCATCCCTCAGGACCCGGCCTGTCAGAGATGGCTTGCGGATCACGGCGCCCTCAAAACTTGTACATATCAGCGACGTGAACAGGAAAATAAACAAATTCCAAGGTGTCGCCAGATGCATGACGACTACCTGCTACTACGACCACCTGGGCACAGTTGTGTCAGGGTGCAAAAGCGCTGTCTGAAAGCTGCCGCTCTATATGCTCTCTTTCTCTTTGCAGGTAGTCTAGAAATCGCTCAGGATAACTTTGTCCATTCCAACAGTCGCCGTCGGTGGCCGCCACAGTCGGCATACCGATCTGCTCAATCGCATATCCAGCTGCTACAGTGGCATGCGTGAGGGCAAGCAGAAGCCTTCTTTGGTCGTCTGGGACGACTAGATCCTCGAGCACGCCTCCATCAGGACATGTTATGCCGGTCAGTCCCATCGCCAACGCTCCCAAGAAGGTATTTCCTCCCCCAGTGGGGTCTGTCACCCGTTCTTTGCTCTGGTGGTATGCGGGAAGATGCAGACCGTGCAAATTTTCGGCACTGTACGTTGTGCACCCCTGCGCACCCTCCCTGACCACCAAGGTTGTGCGAAGCAGCCCTTTTCCCTCTCCAGACCGGCTGCCGACCCCTGCTAGCAACCACCTTACCTGCGTTTCCCGAGAGTCGCACTCTGGCATTTCCTTGAAGAATGCGGCGAACTCATCTCCATTCGGACTCACCACATCGACACACTCGGCCGCTACCCTTAACCGCGCCAACTCCTCCGGCGTGCATAGATCCGGAACCGGTTCCCAGACGAAAATCGGCCACAGTTCAGCATCCACGGCGTCGGGATTGGTGCCTCGTGCTCGAAGCGATTCTCGCCGGCGACCCAAAATCCCATTGACAAGACTGATACACCGAGCGGGCGAGCACACCATGTGGAAACTCCGCGACAGGGCCTGGTCGTCTGACAGATCCTTCTCATCGAGGCGCAACTTGGTCGTGAGGTACTTGAAGGCTCGGTACTCGTTCTCGCCGTAGCCGTTCCACGCTGTGGTGGTCAGCCGATTCAGATCAAGCCGGAAGATGCAATTCGTGTGCCACGTGTTGATCAGTTGGCGGAACTGAGGCGGGAAGTCCGAGCCCATGTCTACGATCCAGCTTACGAGGTGAGCATGCTGGATGCCCGCGGCGAGGCGAGCACCTAGGGCGGCGTAGGTTCCTGCGCCGCCGATGATGTTTTGATGCGGTTTCTTGCTGCTGTCGAGGTACTCGATCTTGTCTACAGGGTGAAAGGCACATTAGTGCTGTACTGACCGTGCAAGGTTCAGGTGAGGCATGTGTAAGGTCTAGGTGAGGGCAGACAGACCTATGATGAACATCCCAAGCGTGCAGAACGCGAGTCTCTGCTCCATCTTGAGGTCCGGACCCTCTTCACCCATGCGAGTAATGACCTCGTAGCAGGATCGTCAATGCTGTGTGCGCTCGTGCTTTTATGTCCAAGGGACAAAAGGTCAGGAACTCTGGGCGATAGCGAGGCTCCCTTGGGCCCGCGAATCGGACTTCACCGACCCGCCTCTCCGGGGGCCGTTTGTCCAGTCTTTTCCATCAAACTCGTACAAATACATGCGAGCCCCTCGCACATGCATCTGCTGACCCTCCCACGCCTGCTCGTGTTCCTGCATTGAATACTGGTCGGCGCATGAGCCCCCGTATGCCTTGATGGTCACAAGCCCCAGCGCCCCACGAAGTAGGCCCCAGACCGAAATGTTGAGGGAATGAAAGCTTTGACCAGCAGAGAATTTCCCGACCACCGAATCTTGTCGTAAGGCGTGGACCACGTAACGTCGCAGTATGACAGGATCGATGTCGATCTAGGCTGAGAGTGGCAAGTGCTAGCCATCGTTATTCCCTGGTATTCTACACAGTTGTGTATCTACTGTGTACAAACTACACAGTTCTTGCTTCCCACGATTCTGATCCCCCACAAAAGGCGGTGCCGAAGACTCTTTTCACAAGTCATCACGATTCATAGGTGGATGTTCTTTACGAGTGATCATCCTTCACACAAGGATATCCTATCTGACCGGTGATACCGCATCAGTGGTCTTTACCGAGCAAGTCCCTAAAACACACAACCAGCATGATAGAACGGAACCCTTTCGAAGAAGGCACCACGCCTCGTCCTCACATTCAACAACCATGGATTGAGACTCCCCTGGTAGAATCAACGGTCTTGTCCAAGATCGCGGGCTGGTAGACATGGTCCCTCCCCTTCTCCCCTCCACAGACTGACGTCGTCGTAGTCGCATCTTCCTCAAGCTCGAGAATCTGCAGCCCTCATCGTCGTTCAAATCCCGGGGCATCGGAAACTTGATGCTCCAGTCCATTGCAGACCGGAAATCATCGTCGTCGTCGTCGTCGCAAGCCGACGACAGACCGCTCCATTTCTACTCCTCCTCCGCGGGAAATGCCGGTCTCGCGTGCGTCACGGCCGCCACATCACTGGGATACGCCTCATCCGTCGTCGTCCCGCTCGGCACCGACGACGCCACGATCGCAAAACTGCGCGCCGCAGGAGCCAGCGAGGTCGTCCCCCACGGTGACAGCTGGTTCTTCGCCGACCAGTATCTTCGCGAGACGGCCATTCCCGCGGCCGAAGCAAGGGGCGAGCAGGGCGTGTATATCCACCCGTTCGACCATCCAGCCATCTGGGCCGGCGCTAGTACCATGGTCGAGGAGATCCAGAAGCAGATGCCCGACGGGGAGAGACCGGACGCGATCGTCTGCTCCGTCGGTGGCGGGGGGTTGTTCTCCGGCGTCATCAGCGGATTGGACCGTGTGGGTTGGGGGAACGACGTGCGCGTCCTGCCCGTCGAGACGCTTGGCGCGGATTCCCTCGCCCAGTCGTTGCAGGAGAACCAACTCGTCACCTTAACGGGGATTACCTCAGTGGCGACGTCGCTAGGCGCCATCCGTGTCTCGGAGAATGCATTCAAACAGGCTCAACGACCGAATGTCACGTCCGTGGTCCTCGACGACGCGGAGGCATGTGCGGCGTGCTGGCGCTTTCTCGACGACGAGAGAATGCTCGTCGAACCGGCCTGCGGGGCGAGCGTTGCCCTCGCGTACGACGGGCGATTGAAGCACTACTTGAAGGACTTCGCCCCGGGGAGTAAAGTCGTGATTGTAGTGTGCGGGGGGAGCAAAATCTCGCTGGACGTCCTGAACAAGTACAGGGAGACGTACCAGGCGAGGAATGAGGAGTTAGCGAAGAGCTATGTCTAGCCTGCAGCCGGGCCCCCGGAGCTCACGGGGGATTTTACAGACCGGCGAGCTTTCCACACGGCACATCAGAGTATAGAAGCGGGAATGTTTGCGCTCGTCCATCTGTTCGGTACGTTCCATGGCCAGGACGGGGCGGGCGGTGGCCTATACACATAAACATCTACGGTATACCAGCGACCCAGTACAGAGATACAGGATACTGGACATTATGTCCTGCGTGTTGCGGTCTTGATCAGGTACGGAGGACGGAGTATGTATTATGTACATGGCCGGAAAAACTTTACCTAGAAAACAAAACCAGGGAGACCACACCGCGCCCAGCTAAAAGTAGAAAGTCCAAGCATAAGGTATGTAAGCATTCCGTTCCATTCCATTCGGTCGAATGTACGGAGCAACCGCACGAAATCCTTCCATGAAACAGCGTTACTAACAAACAATGACGGGTGTGACGCACAGCCATGTCGAGTGCTTCGAGTGGCTCCCCGTTTCAATGAGACTTGGGAAAGTGACAAGAACGAAAAGATCACATCACACCATGACACACACACACATACACACACACATACACACACACAGAGAGAGAGAGAGAGAGAGAGAGAGAGAGAGAGAGAGAGAGAAAGGGGCCCAATTCTTGGCATATCGTGTCAGCATTCTTAAAAGTCCCTTCTGCACCGTCACATTGCTTGGTCTCCTTGGTCTTTCTGTACTTAGGTAGGTAGGGCTGGTACTGGAAGAGTACACGGGACATGTGAAGGTGGAAGTACCGAGGATGCACATACAAGGTACCTATGCATGTATGTACCGTATGGAGGCACGGCACACACGGCACTCAGAACTGTCCTACTCGTCCCGGACCCGTGGGGTGGAATTTATTACCTGTAAGTTTTACACACGAAATGACATTACGAGGTGCACTGCACACTACCTAAGGTATAGGTACCTATACGTCTATCTCAGGTACCAGGTAAATTGGCCTCCATCGTTTGATAATCCACATTACAACATTGCACGTTGAACATTACACATTCACACACTCCGGCCCCTCCCCGTCGCATCGCGCCACGCCAGGCCAGGACAGGGCTGCACGTCCGTTGCTCCGTTGCTCCGTCGTGTGGAGGAAACGACGAATAGGTGCTGGATCGCTCCGGCTGGCGGAGCATTGATTGAATACCTCGTACCTACCTCTAGGACTATATACACATCCATATGAACTTGACAGACACGGACATTCATACGTGAACACACACAACACGGACTACTTGACGTATTCATTCTCCGACGTCTACTGACGACTTATCTATTCTCCAGCGTCTACTGACACGTTTTGACTGCGGACTCTCGAGTACGGTTGCCTGAGACTTACGGTGCATATTTGTTTCAAATTCAAGCACTCACAAGTTACATCTTGGAAACAATGGCACCTATCAAAATAGGCTTGATTGGGCTTTCTGCTGAAGGGTGAGGATTCTGTTGCCACATCCTCGGGCACTCTCACTACCTGGTCCTAACCATACTTTGGGCACAGCTCCTGGGCTTCCAGTGCACATCTGCCGCCGCTCTTAAAGTCATCTCACTATCAAATCACTGCCCTTCAAAACAGCAGTGAAGCGTCTGCCAGAAAGGCCGTCGAGAAATACAATCTTCCAGGACAGGTTGCTTGTTATGGCGACGTCGAGTCTCTCGTCCGCGATCCAAACGTCGACATAGTGGTTGTTTCGGTCAAGACCCCCGAGCACTACAGGCTAGCGAAGCCTGCACTTGAAGCAAAGAAAGACGTGTTCGTCGAGTGGCCACTGGGCGCGAATCTGAAGCAGGCCGAGGAGCTGACAGCTCTTGCAAAGGCTCAAGGGGTCAAGAACGTAATCGGACTCCAGGCTCGTCAAGACCCCACTATCCTGAAGGCAAAGGAGATGGTGGCTGCAGGCAAGCTGGGTGATATCTTGGGAACAACGGTACGTGCATTTCTCTCATAACCGTCATGCTCCAGGTTCCGGACAGACATGACCGGCGCCATAACCCTGCCTCGGATGCCGACGCTGACTTGTGGTGCTTGCAAGATGTTCGCATATGGAGTGATCATGGGGCCAGTGACTCCGGTCTCATTGGAATATGAGCTGACCTTCGCAAACGGTGCAACCCTGGCCACGATCCCGGCCATGCATGGAACAGATGCACTTTGCTTTGTGTTGGGTGAATTCAAACATCTACAGGCCACGCTCGCCAACCATCAACCGAAAACCCCAATCGTCGATCCCGCCTCTGGGAAAGTGCTCAGGGTTGTCGACAACGATACCCCCGATTATGTGAGCATAACGGGGACTCTGTTGAGCGGAGCTGTTGCAACCATCGTGTACCAAGGCGGCCAGCCCTCCACAGGGAAAGGCTTGTTCTGGGAGATCAGGGGAACCAAAGGTACCCTGATCATTGAAGGACCTAATGGCCTAGTGGAGATGTTCGCTTCCACCCTCAAATTCGTCGAGCAGGGTGGACAGCCAGAAGAGATTGAGGTTGAAGTTGCTGCAGACTGGGCGTACAACGTTGGCAAGGCCTGGGATGCATTTGCGAGTGGAGGATCTAAGGCGGTGCCCACCTTTGACGACGCCATGGTTCGTCATCGGATGATCGAGGCCATACACCGGAGCAACGAGAAAGGAACCCGGGAGGCATATCTCTGATTTCTTCAGGAGGCGGCCGCTGTCACGGTGAGGTAACGCCTTTCGAGATTACTTCCCCCGGCGAGTGGTACGGTCTTCGTGACGGTTCCCGGAGAAGGTGAGACTACCGAGAGAGGCGCTTGGATCGGTGGAAAAGTTGGTGTCGGCGCAGAGGCTCTGTAGTCTATTTTCCCCATCACAACAGCTTCAAATGCCCCGTGACCTGATCCACCACACTCTTGGGACCTAGTATGCCCAGGACCGTGGCACTGCCCGCAGCGATCTGTGTCCTTCCTGCATCGTGTATTATCCTTGCACAAAGCCCCAGGCTAATGGCCTGGGCTTGCAGTGTCTCCAATTCTTCCTCGGACTTGACTTGCACTGCGATTTTGGGTTGTCCTCCCCGTTCCCAACGTTTGAGCATAGGGGCTGAGGTGACGTGGTTGAGTAGGTATTTGTAGCAGGCAAGCGTCGCGTGAGAACATTGAGCTGCGATTTTGCCTGGGACGGAGGGGTTAGCCCGGAGACTCCACTGCGTAGTGAGGTTTGCCTCACCTTTTCCCATTCCCAGGTCTGTTCGCACGGCTAGGACCAGTTTGACATCCTCATTGGAGTCCTTGAAATCCTTCAGCTCTTTCCCATCCCCATCCTCATCCTCATCCTCTTCGTCTGCCTCGTCCTCGTCATCTGCCTGGTCATCGCTTGAGTCGGCGTGCACTTTGACATCGTAACTATTCGGCCAGCTCTTCTTGACCTGTCGTGAGCCGCCGGAGCCGCCGAAGACCCCAATACTTGACCCTTGGCCGATGAAGTAGCCTGCCAGCAGGCCTAGAATGAGGGAAGAGACCGCGACAGCGGTAAGAGAAGGAGGGGCTTTTTCAGCCATGGTCGAGCTCAATTCAGGCAGGACCTGCTCGACGAATGCTGGCACAAGACAAACTAGCGACCTGGCTCCAGTCCACTGCTCCTGCTCTCATCAATCAGTCCCGGCCTTTGGCAAAGCGTGTTGGCTTTTCAACAGAAAGTGACGCAAAAGGGATAAACACGCCAAGGCCTCGTGATCCACTAGCGCGCTGGCGTCTGCGGCTTATGGCCCAAACACTCAGTGGCCTTTCATGCTCTTGTCACGCTTCTTCTACTGTAACTAGCCCTCTGCTACTAGAGCTCAACCGGTCTGTCCGATTGATTGATGTATCGCCAGCGGACGCTGGAGATGCGCCCTCGAAACGCTATCTAGACTATCGGAGCAGGAGAGCCGGCCTGGACAGGATAACTTCCTCACAGCTAGCACACTGCCGTGCTCCGTCAAGATTTCTTCTCAATCACGGTCTCGATGGCCTGATCGTCAGATGCACTTTCCGAGTTGGAGGGTCTTTCAACGGCGAGGTTGTCGTCCGTCCCCGCTGCGGAAGCAATGGCGTCGTTGCCAAAGTGTCTCACCACCAACCATGTCGGGACCAAGGCCGCCGCCCATAGTCCGAAATTGATATATACACCGCCGACTTCAGCAAAGATCTTGATTGAATTCAACCCATAGCTGACAGCTTGCCACGCCGATTCCGTGCTACGTTCGTCAGCTTGCTTACAGTAATAGGGAGGGAGCTTATCTTACCCACGAAGCAAAGCAGCATACCGAATGATATCAGCTGGTGTTATGGCCAGCTGTCCTATCAGAAAATAGCAGAAGAGGTAATTCAACTGGAAGCCCGCGGTCAAAAATAGGAACGGGGCAAATGCGTGACCGAAACCGCTGCTGGTCCAGTCGTACGAGGGTCTTGTGTGCCGGAACTTCGTAACAAGGACCGTCGCCCAAATCCACCATCCGCCTTGAAGCACCACAATCGTCAGAAAAGCACTTCTTGATCTGAACTTCATTGATGTCTTTGTGCGGTCAAGGTGCTGGCCGAGGATATTGCCACAAGTCACAGCAATGATTCCAGACAAAAAGGAGCCTAGGGCACGGGCTCGGACAGTGAACCACAACGAGAGGTACGTGAAGAAAACAGCTTCTGCGTAGACAGCCTGACCGATAAACAGGAGAAGCAGCAGGTATTTCTTCGAGAAGAACGCCCTCGTTGTCGCCTTAAGCTCGCGCCAAGGATGGTCCTGGATTGCCAATTCGACCTTGAGGCCATCGGTCCGCTCGACTTTGTGAGGTCGGTTCAGGAGCAACGCTATGAATGGGCCCAGCGCTTGCAGCGCGATGAAGACCAAATACACGGTGTAGCTGACTTTTCCCGCTTCGTCACGATCGACATTGATGCCAAGGTTGATTGCGCCGCCCAGAATTTGTCCACCAAGGCGGTAAGTAAGCCAGTAGCCCAATACCTTTCCTCGGTTGTACGGCTCGGGGTATGCCAAAGCGATGGCGGCCTCCGCTGCCCAGAATACACCGGCCGAAATGCCGCACAGCGCGGCTCCGAGAAGAACCAGCCATTCTGTCCCGAAGCGATTGTTGGTGTAGAGGCCTGCAGCGTATGGAGCATAGCCCAGAGTGCCAAAGATGAGAGCGCCCTTGATCCCAATGTACTTGGTGAGCACAGGGGAGAAGAAGCAAGAGACCACCATCAAGCAAAAGGTCAACGCATTCGCCGCGTTGACAAGATAGGGCTTCTCCTGGCCCCCGGCACCGAGAGAGTTCATTGCTCCCCAGATACCGGGAGCTGAGAAATTGCAGAGGCCCAGGATTGTGGCATTATAGAAGGTGGAGCGATGCCATCGAACTATGCGTGTTCAGCTATGCCTCTCGCATATGCGTAAGGGGACTGACCTGGATGCTTCTGCACCGACGATTCCCTTACATCTTGGAGCTCGGGATGCTTCGTTATGACGGCAGTTGGTCGAGACATGTTGTCCGATTCTGTTCGATGCACGGAAGAAGTGACGGTATCGTGAGGATGAACTGCTGGGTGGGGGGTAAGACAGCCCGAGGCAACGAAAGAAGCAGATCAACGTGAGTGGGAGCAAGATAAGGTGAGATAGCCTTCTTGTATACCAGCTCGTGGTCGAGACATGGCAATCAACAAGCATGCCGACGGTCCAGCCGCACAGTTTTCGTGAGCGGAACGGAGCCCTGCAAAGACGTCAAGCACACGAAGAGCACGCCATAGATCAGCAAGGACACCAGATAAGGCACATCTTTCCAGCAACTTGGTTGAATGCTGTCTGCAGGTCCACAACCACGAGGCGCAAAATCCATCGTTCAGGAACCGTGCTCCTTGGCAGTATTGATTCGGTCCCTTGGTGGGAGTGCACCCGGATGTTGCCCAATCATCACCGGTTGATGTGCTTCCATGGTAGGGATTGTCAAGTTAAGAAAATGTCTGAGGAAGAATGGCAGAGTTGCTGACGAGTCGCCCACCAGGACAAGAATGGCAGTCGTGATATGTGGAGCAGATTGCACCATTTGCTATACCAGTGACGAGGCTGGGCGTGCTTCGGAACCCTCACCAAGTGGACGGACATCTGCGCAGGTATGCATGTAGCCCAGCCTTAAATCCACCGTTGCTACTGAGTGAACAGCTTTGCTAAACTGACAAAGGGAAGCGATTGAAGTTCTCCTGTGCACATTCGTACGCAGAACCAGGCACTGAGTCACTGGCCAGATACCATCATGTCGTCGACGAACGGCACACAAGAACCGACGGAAGCGACGAGTCCTGCCAAGAAGCAATGGATTCTGAACGCCTTCGTCGAAACATGCTCCGGCCATCAGTCTCCCGGGCTATGGAAGCACCCTGCAGACAAGTCGCACCAGTTCAATACGTTGTCTCATTGGACAAACCTTGCTCAGCTCCTTGAACGTGGAAAGATCCACGGCATCTTCATTGCAGACGTACTCGGCGGCTACGATGTCTATCTGCAGTCTCTCGATCCTGCCATCCGTTCGGGGGCACAATGGCCGGTGCATGAACCGCTTGCATCGATCCCAGCCATGGCAGCTGTAACGAAATCCATCGGCTTCGGTGTGACGGTGTCGACGACGTACGAGCAGCCATATCATCTTGCTCGCCGTCTTTCGACACTGGATCATCTCACCAACGGCCGTTTAGGTTGGAATATCGTCACTTCGTACCTGGACTCTGCCGCGCGCAACATGGGCTATTCTTCTCAGCCACAGCATGATGACCGTTATGACATGGCCGATGAGTATATCCAGGTGATGTACAAGCTGTTGGAGTCATCGTGGCGAGACGATGCGGTCAAGTTAAACCGGCAGACGGGCGTGTACAGCGATCCTGTTCTCGTTCGGCAAATCAACCACAAGGGCAAGTTCTTCGATGTACCGGGCCCGCATATCTGCTCGCCCTCGCCACAACGAACGCCCCTGCTATTACAAGCAGGTACAAGCTCCAAAGGCAAATTGTTCGCGGCGCAGCACGCCGAGGCCATCTTTGTGTCGCACCATTCGCCTGACGCGTGTAAAGCCAACATTGCAGACGTTAGAAGGCTGGCAAAGGAGAAGTTCGGACGGGATCCGCAGAGCCTGAAAGTTCTGGCGCTGGTGACCCCGATCTTAGGGAGGACGGAAGAGGAGGCCAGGGCAAAGTATGCCGACTACAAGCAGTATGCCGACCTGGAAGGTGCATTGGCGCTGTTCGGTGGCTGGACCGGCATCGATCTAAATCAGTACGAAGAAGACCAAGAGTTGAGGTATGTCGAGAGCAACGCCGTCCGCGCGACAGTTGAAAGCTACGCCAAATTCAGCCCCAGCGTGGGCAAATGGACAAGACAAACGATCGCGGAGCACGTCAGCATCGGCGGCAATGGGCCCGTGCTGGTCGGGACGCCAAGCCAAGTCGCGGATGGTCTGCAACGGTGGGTCGACGTTGCCGATGTCGATGGCTTCAATATCGCGTACGCTGTGTTTCCGGGCAGTTTCGAGGACGTTGTGGACCTGCTGGTGCCAGAGCTGAGGAAGAGAGGTCTCTTTTGGGAGGATTACGCGGTCCCCGAAGGGACGTATCGCGAGAACTTCTATGGGCGGAAGGGCCAGACGGGGCCTCTCGATGAGCATGTGGCAAGTCTGTATAGGTGGAAGAAGGGGGCGACGGCCGAAGAGCACAAGATTCCAGCTTAAAAAGGGGTTCGACGGATGGGAATAGCAAAAGTTGGAACTTCGGTACTCTGCAGCCTCTGAAGCAAGCAGCATTTGTGCGCCGAGGCAGCAGTGCCCAGGGGGTGACGGGGATGATGTTGGCAGCGGCCGGCATTGGAAAAGCGGCAAAAGTACATCCGTTGACCTTCGCGATAGGGTTCATATAAGCCGAAAAATAGATAAAAATGCCTCGACGTTTTCCCGTCGACGCCAAATAGCTTACGACATTTCACGAGTCAGAACAAAACGCCTTGAAGCCTCTCTAATCCCATACGCCCGTAATGCACGCTCACATGAGGGACGTCCAACTCGACCGACTCAATCCCAGTACTTCTTCAACAACTCCTCCTCGACGCCGGTCCAGCGCGCATACGCGGCCAACAAGCTGCCCACATAATTCATCACCCCGCCCTGCAAGCCCGGGAACTTCATATCGCTCATCTCGCCAATGAGGGCCGTGTGCAGCAGACTGCGCGGCATGCCGGTCTCCGGGTCCGCGAGGCCGTCGTTGTTCAGCCCGAACAGGATGTACAAGCTGCGCTCGAAGCCCGGGTGCGCGGGCCGCACGAAGCCGCGGAACGTGACGTCGGCGTCGCCGTCGTTGAAGAACCGGTGCACCGTGCCGACGGGGATGTCGGCGCCCTCGCCCGGCTTGAGGCGCACGGTGGCCAGGTGCGCGGCGTCCTTGCCCACCAGCACGCCGAGCTCGCCGTCGACGGCCTCGAACCGCTCCGCGTACGTCGTGTGGTAGTGGATCGGCGGCCCGCCGCCCGGTTTGCACACCAGCTCGGCGGCCGCCTCTTTGCCGTCGCTCTCGTAGCCGTACGTCGTCCACGTGATGGTCTCGCCTGTGTTCTTGTTCGTGATGGAGCGGCGCTTCTCGTCTTTGATCCCCGGCGGGATGGTGCGGTCGCGCGCAGGTGGTGGTGACATGTTTATGTTCTGTTACTCTATGCTGTGTCGCAGAGTGAGGTTCTGGATCTTGCTCGGCGCTTGAGTCTTGAGACTGAGACTTGCGATTCGAGGTTTCGTGCAGCAGCTTTGATTTCGACCTTTGACCCTTTACTTCGCCTTCACGTTCGACCTGAGCGATTCTGCACGCGCGCCGAGATAAAACATTAAATACCCACGACAGCAGCACACCACGGTACCTTTTAAGTATGCGTCTCTTCGCTTCCCTTCCTTTCAGAAAGGGGAAGGCCCAGCCCTTTTAAAGACCCCCGAGGACATCGTATTGGTGCGTGGCAGGCCAAGCACAGCACTTGCTCGTTGCGATCCCCCAGCGTGGCATCGTGGCATCGCGGCGTCCGTGATCCCACCCCGTAGACAGGCGCGGCGTCAGATCCCCCCTCTCAGCTGGTGAATGCCCATACAGTAGGAAGCCAAGCATAGGAGGCTGAGGCGAGGGCCGAGCTGAGTTGGCCAATCTCTGCCGAGGGTTATTATTAATAACTCGTCCGAAATAGGAAGTACGTTTTTTCTGGTTAGGGTGTCCAACGCTTTGAAGGCGGCCCTGGGAGACTGAGCCTGGCGTGGATCTCAATAGTGCGTGTTACCTAACCACTGGGTCATGATGGGCTAAGAAAATGCAATGCCGCGTCCGGGGAGTCGATGGAATCGCTGGAATCGCTACATAGGAGCGCGCCTCACATCCTGGATGGGAGGGAATGTTTGGTCCCGGCATCCTTCTTTGGGAAAATGCCTAATCGCTACCCGGGTGGCGAAAGAGTGCGGGCGAACAAGACTCTTTTTTGAATAGAGTCTCGTCTGCTGTCTAGGTTACAGGGCACAGGTGCGATACCGCAAGTTGTATCCTACCACTGACAAACTGTGATCGCCACCACTGTGACCCAGCCCTACCAGCCCTACGGAGCCAATACCGTACGGAGTAGTTGGAGGCTCGGCTCTCTCGGTTAACGGTGAAGCATTCCACGCGGGCTGCCTACATCCTCGTCTGGCTTGCACCGAGGCTTGTCACCTTGTCAACAGCAACAGAGCAGCGCGGAGGAGTTCTTCTCTGAGTGTGTCTCGCACCTGAATAGTTTCCGCAGGACCGGAGCTCGAAGATGTATCGTGTAAACCTGTTCAACCCTGTCTCCCACATGTCGAGGCTATTTTGAAAGAGAAGTGACCGCAATGACGAAGGCGACTGCAACAGCAAACGAGGACTGGATCATGAGCCTTTGTGCCCATGGCTGTGACACTGACTATACCTTCCACCGTTCGCTGTCACTGGGAGATAACAAACGGAGTGTCAATACAGGTAGCTAGAGCCGTTTGGCATGGAGGATCGATAGTTCAATCACCAACCGGTCTCTAGCTGGCCAGCTGTCACGACTCCGTTTTCTAGAATTCAAGTGACGCAGAGATATGTATAGTACAAGTACAAGTATGCCCTCCACCGGCAACATCTCTTGGAATCCCATCACACGATCGGACCCAAGACCCGAACGTTACTGCAGCCGAACCAAATCCATCATCCATCTTGAATCGAAATCGCTCCTCTCCCTGTGCGAGACCAAGCCTGGCACCGCGCAATGGATTGTAACCACTATGCGTCCCTAACGCGACCGGCCAACGAGGAAATCCGAGTGGCCGTCATAGGACTTGGGCCAGGCGGCCTCGCCCTCGCCAAGAGCATGGCGAAAGTCCACCCTGTCTGCGGCTTCGACTACTGCTGGGACGGATCTCCAGATCCGGTCGAGAACATTTGGTGGTCGACAAACCCGAACGATCTCTCCTCCGCCACGCACTTTATCATTGCAGATTCCTACTCGCGTCGCTACACTGGGAGGGAACTCAAAGTCTGGGTGACGGATATGCTCTGGGCACGGTGTATCATCCGAGCGGCCCTCGAGGGCAGGAAATCCCCGGCCACCATCATCATGGCGAGCGTGGTGCCGAACGTGGGCAGGACCAGGGAGCTCTTCGGCAATTTCCATGCCGAGGGACATCGACTTGGCGTTGCGCCTCAGGTGAGTACACCGTTGGGGTCCCCGGTGCCCTAGATGCGGTGCTGCCGGCTCCCCGTGGGCGTGGAAGTCTCAGGCGAAGAGAAAGGCTGATGTTGCTGCAGCTCCCATTGCACGTCGGCGTTGATGATGCGAGTAATGGCCTCCCCAAGCTTGTGGCGGGCATTGACCGCGAGTCGATGAGGAGCGTTCGTTCGTTGTACGGGTCGGTCTTCGACAGAACCGAGGTGTTCCATGTCGGCACGATGGAGCAGGCCGAGGTTTTCACATGTCAGTTTGCTTTCACAGATGTTTGGGTGAGGGCTTTATTACGCATGGACATGGAAGGTATTGGGGAACGTGCGGCCGAGTCCTATGGTGATGACGAGGACTCCAAGGATAGATGGGGCTTTGAGAATCCCGGGGACTTTGATAAGGTTGTATACAGTAAGGGCAGTCCGAACTTTGACCTCAGTGAGGACTCCGACAGCTCGACGAGGACGGCGTAAAGCCGGAGCCAGAGGCTGGTATTCAAAGCTGCCGGTATTCGGAACTTACTTGAGTATGGCCGTTGGCAAGGCCTTCGGTTGTGATGAGTATCCTGGCCGGCTAGGAGCCACGGGCTGAGTTGGGGAACAGACATCAGCACCGCCTTTGTCGAAGAAGTGATATAGCGGGAGACCGATGTGCTGTAAGCCTGTGAAAAAGCCAGCCGGCACAATGTTCATTGGAATCTGGCAGCGTGCTGATGAGTTGCTCAGCTTGACTTGTACCGATTGTCAACCTCCATGAGATAGAGACGACCAAAATCAGATCGTCGGCCGAACGCGTCGAGAAAACTCGTGGTTGATAATTGATTGGCTCTCTTGTCCCAAGCATCGAGTAGATTCGGCAGTGAAGCAGCTATTTAAGGTGCCGGAGAGCGGACGGAGACCGCACTCCAGCGTATATTGTCGCATTCAATTGAACCACAGACACAAACCGACCAAGAAACTATTGGAAGACCAGACCTGGTATTTTGTCGATCCAGTAGCTGGAAAACGGACACAAATCATAACTGACATCCTTCTTAGCGAAGCGGAATAGTCCCGGTTCGCCCGATAAGTTCCGTCCATGAAACTTGGATGCTTCCAATGTGCTTGGGATTTCAGAATGCAATTAACACCCTGGGCAATTCCAAGGCCATATCATCTCCAGCCAAGCCAGTCCGCCTTCCCAAGATCCACGCCCTTCATCCTTAGGATATTGTACGTTGTGACGGCGTGAAAGTAGAAGTTCGGCAAGGCAAATTCGTTGACGTAGCCCAAGGCGTCCCATTTCTTGTCCCTCATGGTGATCTCATTACCTTCCTTGCCCTCGAAGTCCTGTCGTTTCACAGCCTCGAGGAACTGGATGGTCTTGGCGATACGAGCCTGCAGCTCATCGAAGGTCTTTTCGTTGTCTTCCCATGGCTGATTCTCGACCCCGCCGACACGAACGGCAAGGAATTTGGCGGTGTTGGACATAGTTTGGATCTGAAATGGTAGGTCATTCATGTCAGGCGCAATACGGCCTTCGAGGAATTCAGAATGTGGCAACCCCTTCGTGTTGGCGAAGTTTTCTCCTTTCTTGAGAATCTTGGAGACGACGTTGAGAGTGCGTATCACGGGCAAAACTGCCGTGTCGTACAAACTGAGAGGAGGCATGATTGAAGGCGTTCGTCGCAAGTCGTCCAGTTTCCAAGTAAGCCCAAACGTGAGATCGAATTTCCAGGTCGAACCGACAAAACAGAGGTTCATGCGTTGGTTTTAAAGTTGGCTCCTTTGGAAGGAGGCTTGCAGATACCTACCTCGATTTGTCAGCACGAGTAGATACGGTGTAAAATACTGCCAGTTTGGGTCCGACGCGTAGCGTTGGCGGCCATTGTGGAGAAGTAAATCACAGACAGAGCGGCTAGTCGCGTTATTTGAACAGCAGAGTGAGAGGTTCGATGTACGGGATACGACGTGCAGTCGAGGTTGGGCCTAGAGAATGTGGATTTCGCCCTGGGTACTTCTGGCGTTGCGTATGAGACTGCGACAGTGTCTTTTGTTCAACCAGATCCCGCATCATCCTCGTAAGAACCCAGATGGTCAGGTCTGTGCAGAACTACTTCAATGATACATCCCTGACCTGAGATACTCCCCTGAATTGCAGAAAGTCAAAGCACTTTAGAGCTGTGGACGAAACGTTAATCCTGGATAGTGCCAAAGGTGGCCCGGTGTCGCTGGAAGGTGCACGAAGTTGTTGGTTCTCCTCGAGCGTGTAGCTACTTCATGCAATGCTGGCTGACTTGATCGAAGGGACGGAACTGTGCCCTTTTGCGGAACCTCATGGCTAAGAAAGCGAGTTCAAAGAAAACTGAGGTGAAGTTGAGGGCGAAGTGAGGCCGATGTATAGCCGGACTCCCGGGCCTGAGCAATCGAGATCTCAAGTCCACCACCTTTTGTTGACGAGCCTTTCATGCTGCAACACACTTCATCTTGTATTTTAAGTCCACCATGAGATAGTCAACGTATACATGACGATATCCGCATCGCCATGACCACGTCGCAGACACATCGCCTGCTGACGCCGCCGAGATGGCCAGGGGCCGAGCTCGAGAGATCATTTTCCGTATCTTCTACAGCACCTCTTTCACAGCCGTCTTCATCCTCCTCATCATTTTCAGCGCTGTTACTCCTGCCGACACCATCTACGAGTCCTACAAGCGAAATCGCCTGATCGACATCTTCTTGATCGCTGGCGTCTACGTGTTTACGGCACTCCTCGCCGTCCTCATATATGCGTCCAGATTATACACGAATCGATCGGTGCTTAAGGATATACCGAAGACGTTTATGCCAATCGAGAAGGAAGATCTGCCAGGACGAAGGGTACATCGCCTCATTCAAGAATGTCTAGAGCGAAGTGCCGTAATTGCATTTCAGGTCAGGCCGCGGAGCACGAGACTCGAGCACGATACAGTTAATGCTGGGATGAGAATGTTAGCCTTGACCAAGACAAAATCGAGTACCGATCAGACAATCGAACCGAGCTGGGGGAACATTGCACATGCAGGGTGGTCGTCGCCGGCTTCCAAGGAATTGCCGGGTCTCGAATACGCGACCGTTGTGGATGAGTTGGTTGATCTCGTGGAAGCGAAGGCTGTCAGCCTCGCTCCCATAGATCCGCTGGCAGAACCGGGGCCTGACGGAAGTCCAATACCCGACCCGAGGGTCATTGAAGAAATCGCTAGGAGCGGCAATATGGGGATGAGAACTTATCTTCGATACCTCATCGAGATCGGCGTGGTTCCGGACAATTCTCTCACCGTGGCATTCCTAGCGGCATACGAAAAAGCCCGTTTCTCGTCAGAGCCATTGAGCGACGAGGACTTCCAAGCTCTTATGCGCATGTTCGCTGAACTACTGCGCCAGATGACGCCCGCTGAAGTCGATTTGCTCCATCTTGGATCCGACTCGGAATCTCGGTCTGATCAGCATTCGCACTCGCAATCCGATACGTCGAGCCTGGTGGAACGAAGAGTCTCTCATCGGTCTCGATACACAAATGCAGAGACAGTCTCTCTTCCGTCTACGTACTCCGCCTCGGGCTCTGTTCGCCGTCATAAACCGCCTCCGCGGCGTGTCTCCGAAGACTCTGCTGCTCCTTCTCTATCATCATACGAACATGTGCGCAACGTACCTTCGGAAGCGGGCACCGACGACCACAGTGGCGACGAAACAGGAGACGCTGATACCCAGTCACTTCGAACTGCGCCGACAACAGCACCACGATCACGCTCGAGACCTCGACCGCCACTTCGAGCCTCGACCTCTAGGATGTACTCCGCAGTGTCCAGACTCCCTTCACACTCTGATGACGCCGGTTCTCTACATTCAGACACTGGTTCAGTGGTACATCATGATATGGAAGCACAAAGGTCCCACTCCTCAGGGAGTTTGAGACGCCGAGCCCGCAATGGCAGGCATAATGGTCGTGTTCTGAGGCTTGCGGGGGAAGACGAGAACGGGCGTGGGGATAACCAACATGGCTTGCCCTACCGTATCCAACTCCCCCAAAGAGATCCTGGGTAGAACAGGACGCGGAACAGACTAATGACGGTACGACGGACGCGATACGAGAACAAGATTGCGCAGCTCAAGGCTGCTTTAATGTTTCATCACGGGCAACAGCCGCTTGGGTAGCCGGCAAGGCCCTTTACCTGAATATAATGTATAGTGTATGTCATGATTATACAGCAGGGCTCCGAATGTCTTCGCGAGAATGTACCTTGCGGATGTCTACCTGAGCTCCGTGTTTTAACGTGGCCTTACGCATGACCAGTCGTTCCCTCGCTCGCGGACGGAGCAATTTGTCCTGCCAAGTCACCGTGAGCTTGTTTTCACTCTCGTGCTACGGACTGTACTTTCCCTGCTCGCAACTGCGATAGTCAATTTCCCCCATCAGTCTCAGCTGCTCTTCTTCATGACGCTGTCCAGTTGACCGCGTGCTCGTCATGACTGGAGGCATGGCGTAGATTGCTGCCTTATCTAACAGCGTTGGGGATCTTTGGAACGCCCGATCATGTGGGTGTTCCCAATATGCCATCTTCCTATGGAGCGAGACCGCACGCTTGCTTTCCACATGTGTAGAGGAATCACACAGTCGTCGGAATGTCACTTGAGCGCGGGAATGGCTATAGCTGATTCATCTCGTTCTCAAGCGCAGAGCTCGATCGAACAATGTCTGCTGGAGTGGGATCGTCTCTCGGTATCATTTCATTCCGGTTGCTCTCACTATCACTATCCTTAGGAGGCGATAACCACTGTCCCACGAACCAAAGCAAACCTGAACGCGTCGCTTAAATGCTGTCCAAGTACAATGACCGCAAGTACAACCGTCCCTGCCGCTATGCAACTATCAAAGCTAAATCCGTTTCGTTCAGTTGTCCTCTGTGGGAGAACCCCGCCCTTTGAACCCGGGGAAACACTCCACCAGGTCATCAGCCTCATCGGGCGTGACGCTCTCCTCCAGCATCTGTGTCGCCATCGCCACTGTCTCGTCACTGATAAGTCGATCGATGACGAACCCTTCCGAGAAGGCCAATCGCGTAAGCACAACGCGATGTTTATGCACGCCGCCGTTAATCGCGGACAATTTCTCTTGGAGGTTGATGGAGCTGCCGTGGAGCTGAAGGATGTGGTGCAAAAGAGAAACGCCTTTGTTTATCAACTCGGCGTGGAGGTGATGCGTGGTGGGGTGGAGCGTGTACATGGCGGAGACTTCGTCGTAGAGGCTTCTCACCAGACGGCCGATCGCATGCGCGTCCGTCGCGAGTAGGAGGCTGCCGTGATGAGATGGGTCATCATGGGGTGGTGGCGAGGAGTTAATCGCCAACCTGGTCAGCAGGTTCATGACTTCCAGTCGGAGGAGGCAGAGTTGAGCGGTTGTGTTGGGAGGAAGGCCCTCATCGACGCGGGGAGTTTCCCACAGCAGGTAGCATATGCGGCTAAGGGTCCAGTGTTCGACTTGTGTTTGTTGATTGTCGTTGCAAATGCTGCCGAAGGTCGAGGGGAGGATGCTGGTCGAAAGAAGGCGAAGCATGAGCGTAATGTCTGCAATGGGCTGCCAGACATTGAGCATCATGAGGACAAATTCTGGATTCATCTGGCGCCAGAACAACGAGAGGAGTCCCGGGTCGTCGGCCACGGTGTAGGCTATTGTGAGCATGAGGTCCAGACATTCTGTTCCGTTGACGTCTCGATTTAAGATGGACTGTGGCGTTTGTCGGAATTTGCCGTATGTGGCGTGATAGACGGGGGAGTGTTCGAAGCGGTTCTTTGCATTGATGGTGATGGAGGATTGAAGGACGGGGCTTAGAGAGGTGATGATGTCGGCGTCGAGGATGAACATTTCGAGGTCTACGATATGATTGACTATTTCGAGGAGTAAGCTGATTGGCCTGTAGTATTGCTCTTTCATGCACTTGGACCACAGGTCGACGAAGAGCTGTAGGACGTCACCGGGAAGACGGCTGCCTGTAAGCTGAGCAGTGCTTTCCAGAAGAATCGCCGAAAATGTCTTGGACGAGCACGAAGGGAACGTGAATTTGGCAAGAGCCTCAAACAGTGGCTCTTTTGTGTCGATGAGCTTGTATTTGAGGATTGACTGTAAGAATTTGAGATGACGTTCAGCGTGTTTGTCCTTTCGCGCGACGGGGGCCACGGGCTCGACCGTCTGCACGCGTTGTAGAGGCGGAGGTGGCATGTCATCCTGATTCTGGTTCGACAGCCGCAGTGGTAGGGGCTTGATGGGACTTGGCTCCGCGGCTTTTCGTTTTCTCTTGTTCGCCGCAGTCGGTGTCGGTGGCTTGGGGCGCCGATCAGACTTGGAGGGTGATATGAGCATGATATCGTCATCGTTGAAGCCATCTCGAAGCGACCGAGCCATCCCACGCCTGGGCGTTGTGGTAGGACTCGCCTCCCTTTCAGCCCGGGGCTTGTCCTTCAGGCGCTGTCTCAATGTCTTGCTTTCCTGAACTTCCTGGTTATGCTCTTGCTGCAGGAAATTGTACTGAGTTGTCAGATTATTGTTCTTCTCGGTCAATGCATGTAGCTGCGCCGTATACTTGGCCAACTGCTCTTCCATAGACTTCTTGAGGGTGCCGATCTGTCGGTTATGGCCTTTGCTTTCCTCCTCCAACTTGGCTCGAATAATCAAAATCTCGCCCTTTTGCAATGAGACAGCATCCTCTGCGACTCGGAGCTCTTGAGCGAGTTTATCCCGTTCGTGCTGGAGCTTCTCAAGGCGATACTGGATGTTTTCACGTTCATCTTCCTGCCTAGCGTGTTCACTTTGCTGGAGAGGTGCATCCACCATAAGCTCATCAGGCCTGGCTGGGGTGTTTTGCAACGTCTCGTCGCCGTGGTTAGGTTGAAACGAGCCTGCGTGGCGTTGGTGGTTCTTTTGAACGATGGGACGATGAAGAACGTCATTATGGTCCCGACCGTGACGCTGTTGTCGGAATTGTGCTCGTCGAAAAGAAAAAGAATCATGTTCCTCAACTGGAGTAGGCACGCTCTCGTCTCCTATTAGCTCGAAGCTATCATCTTCTTCCGTCAGATATCTGTGCAAGGCAGGGTTGGAATTGAGGGGACGGGCATTGGGAAGTGCTTGTGCCGCTGCTGTCCTTGCCTGCGGTACAGGACGAGGTGGACTCTGCACCGGTGGAGGTTGAGGGCCTGAATTCTGGACTTGGGCCTGAGTTGATAGTATAGCATTGTGCTCGAGCTCTTGAAGAGCGGTCTCTGAGAGGCTGTCAAAGCCATCATCGTCGAAGAGATCAGTCTCGTCTTCGTTGTCGTCCATGCCACTCATGTTCGACCTCCATCGAGGACCAAAGACGATGGGGGCATAGGCGATCTTGACGTGTCAGAAAGACGCCGTCGGTAGAGGCTTCGTCTGGACAATGAAACCCTGGGCAGAGACGCGACTGACGCGGTATTGACACTGAGGGAGTAGTGTGCCAAATTGTTCATGCGTTGTGCATGCTGCATTAGCGGTGGCGGATAAAGAAGGGCCACGAGCCAGTCCCGAGCTCCAGGCTCTAGCTGACCTCTCGGCGCCTAAGCCACTGCCAAAATGAGGGCAGCCCTATGACGCAAGTCCGAGCGGCGCCCAGGCGATGGGTGGGCGAAGTCAAACTGCGCTCCAACAGATCCTAAATGATTAATTTGAGGTGCCTCCAAACACCCACTGCGGCACTCTCCACCACCCTCTGCAGTCAGGTTGCCTCTAGGAAGGGTGAAAAACTAGTTGCTGTCATTCCAGAATCAACAGCACGGGCTCTTTCGACAAGCTGCACTTCGGAGAAGGTCCCCGGCCAAAGTTGACCAGCACGTGTCAAGCGACGCATCCCCTCTTTCCCAAACTGCAATCTCCATCTCCATCGCACCCCTGATAGATACGGCAGAATCTTCTGCCTGCGGCTCATTCACCTCGCGCGCAAGCAGCAATGCCTAGACAAAAGGGTGTCAAGTTCCAGCATCGGAATGGCAACGGCAATGGCAATGGGGGTCGTCACCGTCAATCGAGCTCCTCCACCATGAGCGATAGTGCATCCGAACCCTCGAGCCCTCTCAGGGAGAACCACGACAACAACGTGAACGGCAATGTGGTAAAAGGCGAAAAACCTGCGGGAGCGTCAGAATATGAGAAGAAGAAACAAACCTTCATCACCCGAATGATATGGACCCTGGTTATGATCGGTGGTTTCTTCGGCGCCATGTTCGCCGGGCACATCTACGTCCTCATGGTCATCACCGCCGTCCAGATCATCTCGTTCAAGGAGGTCATTGCGATCGCCCAGGTGCCGACGAAGCAGAAGAATCTTCCTTTGACTACCTCTCTGAACTGGTATTTTCTGGCCATCACGATGTACTTTCTCTACGGCGAAAGCGTGATCTACTACTTTAAGCATATCCTCTTGGTGGATAAGGTTTTGTTGCCATTTGCGACCCATCATCGCTTTATTAGCTTCATGATGTACATCTTTGGTATGCATGCCCTTGTGTTCGTCTACTCCAGCGCTGACAAGATAACAGGGTTCATCTCCTTCGTAGCCTCGTTGAGGAAAGGCTATTACCGGTTCCAGTTCGCCCAGTTTGCTTGGACTCACATGGCCCTCTATCTGATTGTCGTGCAAGCGCACTTCATGATGAACAATGTGTTCGAGGGCATGATTTGGTTCTTCCTTCCTGCGTCCTTGGTCATCACCAACGACATTTTCGCATACATCTGTGGTATAACGTTCGGGCGCACTCAGCTCATTAGCCTTTCGCCCAAGAAGACCGTCGAGGGATTTGTGGGAGCTTGGATTTGCACAATCTTCTTCGGATTTGCACTCACCAACGTCTTGATGCGCTACAGTTACTTCATCTGCCCCGTTAATGATCTTGGTGCCAACGTTTTCACTGGTCTGCAATGCGACCCGAATCCCGTCTTCAAGCCCCACCCCTATAACATCAAGGGCTTGACTGGTCTCGACTACACCTTCTTTGTCTCGCCCATGCAGGGTCATATTCTTGTGTTCGCATCATTCGCCTCGCTCATTGCTCCCTTTGGGGGTTTCTTCGCGTCAGGCCTGAAACGAACATTCAAAATCAAGGACTTTGGCGACAGCATTCCTGGACATGGCGGCATGACAGACCGCATGGACTGTCAATTTATCATGGGCCTCTTCGCCTACATGTACTACCAGAGCTTTATCGCCGTCTACAAGACGTCGGTGGGTGGTGTCCTTGAGACGGCTATCATGGGTCTCTCCCCAGAGGAGCAAATTGAGTTGTTGAAGAGACTGGGCTGGTATTTGCAGGGCCAAGGCATTGTCTCAAACAAGGTAAGCTCCTCTTTATCATAAAAATAACGGGTACTAACACAGGACATTTAGGTTGAGAAATGTCTCTCTGGTGTGCTCGGGAAAAAGTAACGACGACACGAAGCCGCATATAATCTTTCTTCAATTCTTGATATTGTATGCCCTGAAATAAAGGGCCTCGCCAAAGCGTTGTTTCTGGACTAGCATAGCGCTGGAGTCCGGGGCGACTGGAAGGATGATGTTCCAAACCTTGCTTCCAAACTCGCCATCTCTTGTGGAAGAGCGAGCGCTGCGCGCTAGTTGCATGTTGATAGTGCTGATCAGTTGGGCTGTATGATTGGGCACGGAGGGAACAAAATCCAGCGGCGGCCGTTGGACCAGAAACCGCGTCCAGATATGTCAAGGCCCTCACAGCGACCTGGGAGTTTCACTTGTAATGTGACGACGTGTGTGAGCTTGGATGGTGCCTTGCCGCCGCGACAAAATCATGCGATGACCAAATAGCACCACAGCTCTTTTCCATTGCCACTTGCCTTAACTCTGACCTCTCCCACCACCGCCCCCTCTACCCCTCCCGTACCCTCTTCCACCACCCCGTCCTTGCCCGCCACCACCGCGGCCACCTCGATCACCCCCTCTGCCTCCAGCACTGTGACCTGCTTGTCCGCCTCCACGGCTTCCGCGCTGACCGCCATCCTGGCGATGCTGTTGTTGATGTTGCTGTTGTTCGCGTGCGAGATCAATAATTTCCTCCGGCACACGGAGATACTTGATCTAGACAATATAATTAGCCCACTGCATCCAGAATGTACGTGCCATCTTGCGCACTACAGCGCTGAGGCAATCGCCCAGTTCTCAACATAATCACATAAATTCCGCGACCCCACAACACCTAAGAGAGGGAAATGAAAATATCACAGGACGTACATTATTCCCCCTCACGTAACATTCGGGCAACCTCCAGAACTTGTCGCCCTCGGGGCTCGTCTGCACGACTTCCTTCAGGGTCAAGTTCATCCACGTGTCGCAGTTTACTAGATGGCCGTTGAGGGTTTCGCCGTTTTTCAGCTCCACGAGCATAGGGTGGCCTTGTGCGGCTGTCAGGAGGCCGAGTGGGAGCATGGCGAGGAATGAGTTTAGTTATTGCGTCCTTGGGTCCTTGGGATGGGAGTTGTTGATATCCTGCTTGAAGCTTGACGTAGTGACGATTGCTTTTGGTAGGTGGGAATTTCGCGTACTGATGATGTTCCTCCTTGAATCGATAATCAGGGATTTAAGGATCTGCGGAACGATCAAGGGCTTTGATGTCTTTTTTGAGAGCGCATAGGTTATAACTAGCGGACACAATTATTTCGGTTCTTGTGGTCTCTAATCAAAGCTGTTTTGCGAGCATCACCTTCTGGCTTTCATTGGGAGGATGAAGAGTTGATATCCCGAGTCAGGGCTTGGCGGCGAAGTTAGCTAGCCATTTCTACGGTGAAGGAAACAGGCGTGAAACCCCGTCTTCAGCGGCCTTCTACTCACCCGTACCATTATTTGCGTGTGTGCGTGTGTGCGTGCTGCCTTGTTTGCCCTCACTCGAGCCGCTGCCTCAGCCATCGTGCCTTCAAAATCGCTCGTCACTCTCAGCTGGATTTTCCGCTTACAACGGCATGCTTGAGCTTCTGGCAGCTCCTGTAACCAACGTCTAATTGCTTCATCACTTTGTCGCGTGGTCAATAACGTTATCCCTACGTCACCAGGATGATATGGCTCCTTTGGCGCTTCTAAGACTCGGTCCCGGATGGCAGCCACCGGCCGAGAGGCTCGGGCTGTGCAATGCTTGGTACCCCGAAAACCCACGCACCAAACCTCAAAAGGCAGGGGCTGCCAGGCGGGCCAGGCGTTCCACCGTCGTCCTTCTCCTTCTCCCTCCGCTTCTCAGGCACCAGCCAAAACCCCCCCGTCTGGCCAGCATTTCCAACCTCATTGATTTTTCTCCTTTGACTTCTCAATCGCAACACAACCCGCGCTTTGAGGCTTCTGGGGCATGGAGTCGTGACAAGGCCAAAATTGTGAGGTGAAGTGTTTACTTCCACTTGGAGGTGGCAGTTCATGTGCATTTCACAACCAGTTGTACAATTGACCATTAATTGGCATCCGCGTGTCATAGTCCCGCTTGATCGGGTTGTTCATCCTCGGGTTTGGCGATATTCAAAATGTGCTCGTTATTGATCCAGGCTGCCACTTTGTTTCTTACACTTGCCACTGCCTCTGTTCTCTGCGCTGCTTCTTCCGCTCCTTCCACGATCCCAAAGGACATCACGACCGTTGCTGGTACAACAGGTACTTGACTCTCGATCATCATTGTGACTGGTGGCTTACTCGATCAAGGTCCTGATCATCTATCAATCTTTTTCAGCGCTCCATGTTCTGGGTGTTTTGAGGACCCCGACGATGGATTGGTGCGTCATCCACACAAGATACTCTCGTTCGCCTGCGGCCGTTGTTGATGCTTGGCTGTGTAGGAACTCACGCTTGACATCGACTCCGCCGAAGAGGAGTGTAGCACCACTGCTCCCCGGCTGAATGGCCTTCCTCTCGTCGCCTCCAACTACGGCAATGGTGTTGCCAGTGGTCAAGTCTTCTTACAATCGAAGTCTACTCGTGGCTCCAGCGTCAGGAATGTCCACGCCTCTTGGGAATCGACATGTCTCAAAGGCGAAGCTTCGATAGTATCCGTCCGGCTTGAGGGTGTTGTCGGTCAAGATGCTCTCAACGACCCGTCCGGCTTCACCACTTCCTTCAAACAGAAAGGCCAACCTCAGGTGCTCCGCCTCCAAGACAAACCTGTGGATCGGCTCTCCCAAGATTTATGCGAGGCATGGCTTCTATCAGATGGCCTCACACCTTCGATTACGCCTGTCCTGCCCGAGCCCCAGTCTACCGTTGACATACTGCTGCAGGCCGAATATGCACAGCTTGCGCAGCTGCAGGCTGACATGGAGCTTCTCCATGAGCAGCTACATTCAACGCTCAAGAACATCATGTCCCTACTGAAGCAGAAGTTCACCGCCTGCTCGAGCATGCAATGCGTATGGAATACTGCGGTTAGCGAAGTGTCGCCCATTGCAAACCTCGTCGTCGCCCACTTCAAACATCACAAAAATTTAGTTAGCGGATGCAGGGAAGGCGACGCTCAGTCACCTTGCTCCGCTGCCATCGAAGACAAGACTCCAGAGGACGGATCAATGACCGAAATTGAGAATGTAGCTGGTGATCGTGATGGAGCACATATCACGCCCGCTGCGTCCACATCAACTACGCAACCTTCCACTTCTCCGCACCCTACCTCTCGAGGTCTTTCTTCCCCGGTATCTACTTACGTTCAAGCTTTCTCTGCCTCGTCATTAGCCACTCCTGCCGTTGCCACATCTTCTGCGGCTTACCATCACGGCTTTCCACACACACGACCTCACGACGAACAGGTCGCCCTGCAACGCAAGCTAGGCCTCGCCATCATCCTCATAGTTCTGCTGGTCATACTGTCAGGCCTCGTCATCCGGGCAATCATAAAATTCCGAGACCCGCGAAGACGAGCCGAGCGTGCCGCTCGTTGGGAGGAGCGCCGCACCAAGAGGCTCTATCGCAAAGCTGCATGCAAGCACAAGTGGAGAACATTTTGGAAGAATCTGTGTGCTCGCAAACCAGGCACCGAGGAGTATGAGGAGAAGAGAGCGACGCTTCTAGAGCAAGATGCCTTGCTCGAAGACGATGACAGCGGCCTACAAAAAGAAGTCCGCACGATGCAGAACGCCACCGAGTTCGTGAGAGACCTTGTACAAGCTGAAGAAGGTCGAGCAAGGAACGTTCAATCAAGCAACCATTATACAGACGGTCTCGAACCCGTCGTACTTGGCGGAGATGTGGGAAGCAGCCGGTCTTCCGACATTGCGCCATCCTACAAGACAGATGCGACTCCGCCTCCTGGATACGAGGAAGAACTCGATGGCGAGATGATGGTCTTTGACGGATTCCGATACACATATACCCCCAGCATTACGGACGACACGCCGGAGAGCAGCATCGTTGACTGCAGTCCGAGACTGAGTCTTGAGACGGGCAGGTCAACCATTCTCACCAAGGACACTCAAGATTGACGAGAACTCAATCTGAATGGTTTTCACACACTTCTATCCAGCAAAGCACGCCGGACCGCCTCATCTTGGGTGTTAGACCAGGTTTTAAGAGGTCTCATTTGTTCGGGAGGGATTTATAACGATTGTACATTATGACCATGCGGGTTGGCGCTGTTGGTTAGTCTCATACTTCGCACAGGGGACGGTTTTCCCCTGAGGTCTTTTTGCAAGGACAATATTACTGCTCAAATAATAGGGCAAGCAAGGAATTGGGACGGGAAAAAATATTAGTCACGTTGGAGACAAATCCCCAAACTTCTCTTTGACACTTGAGCCCTTTTCGGCTGTTGGGATATCTACAGTCCTTTCATATCATGTTACAGTACAATTTCAACTGGCACAATGAGACTCTAGGCCTGTGTCCATTGTTCTGAATAAGACGATGCAGGTATCTGACATTCAGCTGACATATCTGTCCATGTACATCCTCACCGAAATTTGTCTCAGGCCATCCAGTGATCGTCGTCGGCTATTAGGCACACAATCATCGAGCAATTCATGCTCGAAATAGACACACCCTGGGGCCCCTGTGGGCCCTCAGGCGTACCATACATATCCGAGCCGTCCAGACGAATACGACATAGGGCGAACATCATACGGCAGAGCTATCCGGGGGTGAAGCTGAACACCTCGGTCGCTGGGTATATCGAGTGGTGTCGGTGTGGAGTGAGGAATTGAATTAACCGACGGCGGCGTATTAGCATACATGATTACAAGGGTTAATTATATTGCTGATGCTCGATCCCCCATAATCCTCTGATACCGTGTGTTCCTCGCATGTGCTCAGGTATTAGAAATCGGAGGTGTTCGTGAAATATTGTGATCAATTATGCCAGTTCGGTACTGCCTTGGCACATGTATATAAACGGCTCGAGGGGTCTATCGCGAGAAAGATGATAAACAAGGCATAATAACATCAAGGCATAATAACATTACTAGGGAAGACACGAAGACAAGTCGAGTCGAGTGACAACCAGAGACAAAAGACAAAAGACAAATCGAGTCCATACGAGTGACAACCATCACGACCGCCATCCAAATCAGGCATTTGTCTACCTAGGTACTGTAGCAACACGAACACACACCATGGCGCCGGCGCCGACACCCGCCATCCTCATCATCCCCGGCTCCTTCTGCACCGCGCAAATGTACTACGCGCTCGAGGCGGCCATCACGGCGCTCTCGCCCACGCAAGAAACATACCTGGCCAACCTGCCCAGCGCGATCCGCAACCCGCCCGAACAGCCCGCGACCCTGCAAGACGACGCGCTCTTCTTCCGCGGCCTGATCGAGACGTTGGCCAGCCAGGGCAAAGACGTCGTCCTCGTCGCGCACTCGTACGGCGGCGTCGTCGCCACCGAGACCTTGCGCGGCGTGTCGAAGCAGGAACGCCTCAAGGCCGGCAACCCAGGCGGGGTCGTCCGCGTCGTGTACCTCGCCGCGCATGTCCCCGCGGAGGGATCGAGCTTGGAGGATACGGTTGGGGCCCCGCCTCCGGGGCTCGTGGCTGTGGGAGAGGTATGTATGAATCAATCGTCCACTTCGCCCCCACACCTCTTCGCCACCACTACTCGATGGTCTCGCTATGTACTTAAATGGCGTCCCGTTCCGCTGTACACCGTGCCTCGGTTTTTTTTCCAATTCTGACATCCAGTTTTGGTACTGACAGGACAACTTCCTCCGCTTCGTCGACGTCGAGGCCGTCGCCAAGGGGACCTTCCCTGATTATCCGCTCGACTTGGCCGTCGGGGTCGTGCGGTCCATGGGCCGCCACTCCAACGCCAGCTTCACGAGCAAAGTGACGCGCGAAGGCTGGAGGGATGTCGCCGTGTCGTGGATCCTGTGCGAGCGGGATTTCATCATCCCTCCAGACTTGCAGAGGGGGTATATCGAGCGGATTGGCCGGGAGAGCGGGCGGGACGTCGACCTCCACCTTCTGGACACGGGGCATTGTCCGAATATCACGGCACCGGAGGCATTGGCCGAGGTGCTGGTTAAGATTGTGGCAGCGGAGGGATAGCTCAGCCGTCAATCGTCAGTTGTCACTCCCGAAAAGGTAGTTATTGCTGCTATCCTGCTCGAATAAAGATGCGTCGGTTGCTACAGTGAATATTCTGTAAGCTCTATGTTGTCAGTGCTGGCAGATGAGGCGGAAAGTCGAGGTCGGTGTGGACCATTCCGACAGCAGTCTCTGAGACTTCCGGCAGGAATTAAAAAGTCTTTGAGATTCTCAGCAGCCCATCCGAGCAGGTGATGCTCATGGACGCGGACTACGTCTTTCCGCAATGGCCAGATCTAGTTTTCAGTGAACGTTTAGCCTATCTAGAAACGGTCCTTTGTGGTTGTTTCACAATCGATTGTTATGGCAGGGTGCTCTCAGAGAGACACATGAGTGGTGCAGGAAGGAGTTAGAATCGAGAGTCTATACAGAGGCATACACGGAGGATACGGACTCAAGCACGGCCCTCCGCTGGACGTCTTGTTTGAATTGGCTGCATGATGGGTGGCAAAATAAGAAGAATGTGCGGAAAGCGTATACCTATTGAGAGGGCCATGGGGGACAAGGGGAGCTGCTGGTTCGGGTTAGAGCTGACAGCGGCTCCCTAATCTGAATAGAAACCATCACCGGCCATGTGAAACTGGACAGGAACAGGAAAGAGGAAAGCCGCTTCTACAGTTTGACCATTGAGCATATCGACCATCGCGACAAATCGCTGTGGTACAAACGACGGGTTTGTTGGGGAACAAAGAGGTCGACCCGGCCAAACTTTGACTTCTCCATGGAATCGATGGCCGATGGCTCGTGGAAGAGGGGCACCACGAAGCAAGACATGAGTTGCATGAGTGGCGCAGGAGTACAATCCATTGATCAGGCGATCGCTTGAACATGGATCAAGGCTCGGTGGATGGGGTCAAAGCAGGTCGACAACAAGCTTCACAAGCAATCAGGCTCTCATAGAGCTTTGAGCAGTGTGCAAGCTGCAAGCAGCGAGAATGGTTCGATGCATGCTATGCTCTGTTGCACCACAGCCTTGCGACCACCGGTCAACGGATACACCATTCCTGCTGAGGAGCGTAGGCCATTGCCGTGGGAACGAAGAGCATCGGAGGTATTGATCCCTGCAAAGGCAGACTCACATGCACGCGACCGACATATCGAATCGGGATTCCGGTCGGTGTCGAGTAGCAAGGGCGCTGATCCCTCGGGGTCCCATTAGTCGTCCAGGTGGTCCACGGTGTTCCTCCGAATGCCATCGGATGTTGCGGGACGTTCGAATCCACGATGCCCATGACGCCGGGTATTGGGAGATTGCCCGGACAGAGATCACAGGGCAAGATGACGGCATATCGCAGACCCGAGTTGGCGTCAAGTACCACAGCATCAGCCTCATCACCATTGTCCGAAAGCATCCCCGTCAGTTCCAACCTGTACGTGCAAGCCCACCACGGGCTATGTTCCCACGACGGCTGCTGCTGCTGGCCTGCGAAAATGCTACCCCTGACCAACGTCGACGACCCAGGACGCAGTGCCCCACTACCTATGAGCTCGAACCCTGGATACCGGACGGGCAAGCCACCGCCGCCGGGTATGAGCCAAGTGGGCGAGGAGTTGTCGTCTATCAGGCTGCCCTCGCGTATCGAGATGAGATCGGAGAGCTGATGTAGAAACGATCGCGGAGCCCAGCGGTAGCCCTCGTAGGGTAGACTTGGGAGCTGGTGGAAGATTATTCGAGGATCGAAGCGACCGACCAGGTCATAGAAGCGGGCCATGCGCTTGACGGCCCCCTGGCTGTCAAGAACCTTGCCGGCATCCAGGTTCAGAATGTTAGCCATGCAGACCGATTCATCCTCCGACCTACTCGTCTGGCGACTGCGCAGGTACTTGGCGCAGGATCGCAACCTGGCCGTGATGTCGTGGTCGTCGCCGTGGGGGGAAGAGGAAGAATCGAACAGACGATAGAACGCCGCGAGCTCAGTGGCGCAGAGGAGCTGCACGGGCGAGCACAGGTCCTCCGGGGCCCGACGATCGAGACTCTGGAGTGTCGCGTGCCCCATGTCGTGGAACGACTCGGCGCCGTCTTGGAATTGGAAGAAGAGATTGCGTGCCAGCTGGCCCTCCTGCATCGTCCAGAGGCGATGGTGCCAGTTTGACAAGTGGATCTGAACCGTCTTGTCGACAATGTTGGCCGAGCACGGCAGCTTCACGAGCGATGAGTCCAGTACCAGCACTCGGTCGGCCCTCTGATAGACCTCGGCCATTTGTCGAATTGCCTGAGTCCGGAGGTCTTCTTTTCCGGCTCCTACTGGCACGCAGAGGGAATCGATCCAGAAGGGCACCATTCGGTCGGGATCAGTACGGGTTGTGGTCGATGATGCCATTGACGGCGAGGGAGGCTGTGGTCGGTAGAGTTTGTTGACCAACGACTGGATTCGAGATAGCTGGCACTCGAAGAGTGCATTGTTCTTGTAGTCGGTTCCCAGACCATCGGACCAGCTTTAGAATCATCACATCCAACAAAGTTAGTGGGACGTCACTTTACGCCTTGTTGAATCGAGAGAGCTATCCACTTACACGTGAGATATTGCAACGTATAGGCTGCTGGGGCTGCCCTCGGAAACGTGCATCTTGGTTCCATCCCATCGGATCACCGGGATATGCTTTTGAGCAACCAGACGGAGAGCTACGCTGGGGACCGCCACCCGCGCGCAGGAGCAGGGAGGAGATGCATGTGCCTGCTTGTATGTTCCGGGCTCGATAACCTTGAGGTATTCGCTGCAGATGGTGTCCGTACACGTCGAATGGTCCCGCTCACTCCGGGGACATACCAGGCCGCCGAAGTAGTAGTCGGCGCTGATGGCGGCGCGGGTCATGGACTCGGGGAAGAAAGGCGAGTCGCTGATGCACCAGCCGTTCTGTCGTAGGAGGGCCTTCAAGACAGGACTTGGGCCCCAGGTCGGCATCTCTTTGTCTTGATAGCCGTAGATCTCGACGAGCGCCGAGCACAAACTCTCGCCCATGGCCATGATGGCCAACTCGACGAGCTGCATCCTGCTCTTGTGTGGCTCGACCATGGCGTCGCTTTGACGGCAGTACATCTGCAAATACCAGAACGTGAAGTTGAGCATCTCCTTGAGGTTTTCGCCGCGTAGGTACTTCGGGTTGGCGAAGTCTCCATGGACCACGGGTCCGGTGGCAAAGCCCTCACGTCGCGCCCACTCGGCCATGAGACTGTGCAGCCTCGTGGTACGGACAAACCGCTCGCGATGAGGAGGAGAATTCGAATATCTATCCTCGAGGAAGGTGCCAGTCCCAACTATGATCCCCACCCTCCGGAAAACCGAGATGAGACATCCAAAGTAGAGCCACGTTTGGAGAGACTGTAGAATTTCGTCGGGTGTCCGATTCTCGAAGCTGAGCTCCGCAGTCTGGAGGTCTCGCTGCCATCCTCGACGGTCTAGGTAGCCTTTGAAGTTCTCGAGGATATCGACGCGGGCCAGTCGGTCGGTCTCGAATTCTTCAATTCCAACGTACGGAATGTTGATGTGTGTGGCGGTCGCAGGGATCAGCAGATGTTCCATCTCTGTTTGACTCACTCTCGATTTTTCTTTTCTCTTTCCATGTCGCTGTCTGCTATGGAATCCTTCTCAATAAAATCATGACTGTTCTATCTGCCACTTCAGCGGCCGCGCCTTGTTGAAGCGTGTTCTCTTTGGGCATCCAAGCCCGATCGCTAATCAGCATTGGAGCCTCACCTTGCCCCTGGACAAGAATTGCCACTTCCTCTCGTCTGCATGAGGGAGGTCACCCCTCCATGTGGTGACGTGGCGACGCGGAGGCATGCAATTCTGAGCCTGCGCTCACCATGGTGCATCGCTGCAGGGAACGTGCCGGACGCTGGCGCCGGAATAGCCGGAATCGCGCCTTGGTTCTGCCCAACCTGCGACCGCTCATCGCAGAGGCGCTCGACGATGCCGTGCAAGTTTGTGGTGTCGCAGCCAAAGTCAGGCAGATAGACGCACTGGTTATGAGGGTGGAATGAGCCCCTGCAGGCTGACTGCGGCAGGGCGCTCTCACCGGTTTGGAGGTCGCTCTGCAGGCCAAGAGCACACGCATTAATGTCTGTCGACCTTGCCGTTTATGATGATATGAGGCGGAGCGCATGTAATGCAGATACGCCAGTCACAGTCTCCATACTCTCTACTGGTTGTTCCTGGTACAGCCTCAGCGCCCTCAGACAACTCGTGCATCTCAGGCTGTTTTTCTCATGGCTGGAGTTTTTTCGTCGGCAGAATCTGATACATTATGTGAAGGTGCGTTGTCGCTGATAAAATGATGGAGATCTCAGCTCCATCTGGCTTGTTCATAGCACGCTGTGGCTCGAATCCTACCACGCTGCCTAGCGTACATATTTTATTCCTAGTCTATCACTATCATGGATGCTGCGAGTCTTGCAATCAGTATCGCGGCCCTCTACACGACATGTCGGGACTGTTACGGTTTCTTCACCACCGTGAAAACAGCAGAGGCAGAATCTTCAGCTCATGTGCGCGAGTTGGAGATACAGCAGTCAATCCTCAAAGCCTGGGGCTTCCATTGGCAGATTCAAAGTGAAGACGGCAGCGAACCGGAATGCTTCGCGCAGACTAGACGAAAGCGGGCCAAACTTCACGAATACTTCTTGAGCAACCGATTCAAGGCCGAAGGCGTCTTCAACACTCTTTCTGCTCTTGCCGACACACTTTCCAACCAGGAGAAACTCATCAAACGCTATGGCATCCAACTCCAACCAGCCCAGGCCGTCCACGATGGATCGCAGTCGACCAATAACGTCCAGCTGACTATCCCGAACACTACAATTGAGGACGTCAAGCCGGTGATCAGTGAAGTCAAGAACCGTCTTTCCGTGCTTAATAAGTTTAAATGGGCATTGAAAGACAGGGACAACTTCAAGAAACTTATCGCCGACTTGAGATCTCATAGCGAATCACTCTATCGTCTTTGTCCCGAAAATGCATTCGAGTCTATGAACATCTATCTCACTTTGGAATGTTTAGCAAGGCAGGAGTCGCCAACAGGCCTCAAGTGGACCTCAAGACTCGCAACTCAGCAAGCAGAAGTTGACGGAAAGTCGTCAGTGCGGAGAGGCTACGAATTGCTGGCTTCGGCCGCCACTTTGAAAGCATCGGTCAATGAAAACAGAGGCGGGGTGCATGTGGATGACAGGGCTCTCCCCAGCATCGACGAAGAGCAACGTAAGATGTGGTACTTAGGAAAGGGCCTTGCTCTATTCGAAGAGCAAGTCGTTTACGTGGAAATGCGAGACTACCGCGGACCGCCGCTGGAACCCACTCCGGAGCAGAAACAGCAAATGAAGCGTCGTCGAAAACGGGCGCGCTTCCTGAAATCGTTGTCAATGGATGACAAGATGACGCCCCGTTACAGCAAGGTTGAATTGGATCAGATCTACGAATCCAGGAGCAGCGACGAGTCCGAAGAAGAGTTCGAACAGATCGAGGTGGTCAGACCAGCCGATCCCAACCTTCGCGCTCTCATAAGGAACTTCTTCAACACCTTTCAAGGCGTGAACATGAGGGAAAGCGTCTATGGTTTGGATATCGCCGGTATGATCGATCACACAGAAGGCGAGCACAAAGGTCACTGCAGCATTCTCTACAAGCTCCCCGGCACGATTGGCGTTCAGACTCGTGAGCGGCCTGCGGAGAACCTGATGCTTCGCGCACCTGTGACGCTGCAGTCGCTTCTTGGAACCAAGCAGAAAAAAGGCATCCGATCTACGCTCGGTGCGCGTTTCGAGCTGGCTAGAAGGCTTGTGCGTGCCGTTTGTCTGCTTCACTCCAGTGGCTGGCTGCACAAGAACATACGCGCGGAGTCAGTGATGTTCTTTCCCGAACATGTGAGTGCACTCCAGGAGGATCGATACGAGATCAAAACCGAGATCGATGTCTCAAAGCCTATTTTGATGGGCTACATCTTCTCACGGCCGGACGATGTCAGAATCCGAATGAATACGCCATCTGCGCCACAAACAGAAGAACGCTCTATAGTCGACCTTGACGACATGGATCATACTAACCAGAGTTTCAGCGCGATGTGGGTGTGGGATGACCTGATGGACGAGAGAGTAAAGGCGAGACGTAGAATGGGAACTCCTCGAACTGACAGCATATACGGTTTCAACATGCATGGGAAGGTAGTCGTGCCCGATCAGCCCAAAGAGACAAACATCAGTGGCTTCACGCTTGACTACTATCAGCATCCTGCGAAGCACGCAGATCCAAAGCGCACGTACCGTCACGCTTATGATGTATATTCTCTCGGTGTTGTTCTACTTGAAGTCGGGCTATGGGAGAGACTGAAGAACTACGAGGACTCACGCTCAATCTACTGTGAGAATCCCGATTATGACGAAGAGGATCATTATGAGCGAAGGCGATGGATTTGTCGAGAGTATCTTGATCGCCTCAGATGGTCATGTGGAGACGTTTACGCGGACGTGGTGCTCAGCTGTCTCATGATTGACAGCAGTGATGACGAAGTGGCAAAGGCGAGCCAGAGGGAGCTTTGTGCTAGAATTGTAGCCGACCTGGAGGGCTGTCAAGCTTAGTTACAGCCTTCCAGAATATACTGTACGTTGCGTTCCGCATAGTGTATCTGCATAACATGAAGCCCACATGGAACACTCGCAGAGTCGGTCTGTAGATTTTGTCTTACGCGTGCAGCAGCTCTGATACCACCGATGGGGCCACTTCTGTCTAGCCTCCTGCAACGATAGGGTTGGCGACTGGCTTTGGGGGAGGAAATAGAGATTTCTCGATGGAACTTGGGGGGACTGGACTCTCATTTCGTCGCTCGGCGTTCTCGTTCATTTCAGAGCATTTTGGGGCTCGTTGGACTCCACCGTGAGAAATTGAGGAGCTCTGGTTCCGAGTATGTCGAAAGCTCGGAAAGAAATTCGCATCGAGGACGACCAATGTGATCCAGATTGTTTGTTGCTGGCACCGTAGTCAGGGCTGAACTGCTAAGGCGCCGGCGAAACCAGATGGACGTATTCGGTACTATCAGAGATGGGGAGTGGCCGAAAATGGAAATTCCGGAATAGGTAATATCATTCCCGAGTGCCTCGTATTACAGAACAGCACAGGACAGGATACCTCACGCGGAGCATGGTTTCCACTTATTTGATTGGGACGCAGTTGACGATTCCATACGACGGCACCGTCGCTGGAAGACCACATCGATCATAATCCAGATGGTCAACGAGCCATGGACAATCTTGTTGAGTCCCTCATCTTCCATTCACTCTTATATTTCTTTATAATGGGCACTGGTACGGATGCTAAGCTATATAGAGATATGAAGTAGCCTACATTCCTCTTTGGATCCTTCTTCCTCTATCCTATGTACACCATCTAGGCATTGGCACCGAGCCGATAGCTCGGTACAGCTTCACCCGCATTCCACCTATACTTGGACCCAGGATGATCCGGCGGCAGCGTCCTGCTCCCAATGAAAACCTCGCGCGCTGTAGCTCCCTCGGTCTCCACTGATCTTCGGAACAACCCGCGACTCTGCAGTTCCGGGAGGAGGTATTTGATAATATCCTCAAAGGAGCCCGGGTTCACGATATGCGACAAATTAAAGCCATCGACGCCCGAGACTTTGAGCCAGCGTTCGAGCTCGTCGGCCACCGTCTTCGGGTCTCCGATGATCTTGGGCCCAAGGCCACCGACGACGATGTAGTCAATGAGTCTTTTCTTGGTCCAGGGGAGGTTTTCGGTGCCGGGAATCGTGCTTGACCACCGTCTGACCAACGATTGCAGACGGGGGGAGTCGCTCAAGCTGAAATCCTGGTCGTCGGAATATTTGGACAGATCGACACCGGTCCAGCCTCCAAACAGGGCTGCGGCGCCTTCGGGGTCTGCGTAGCTCAGGTATACGTCTCGCTTCTGATGGGCTTTTTCGTCCGTCGCGGCCACAATCACAGTGATGCTGGCAATGATCTTGATATGAATCTCGTCACGGCCCTCGCTCTCCGCTGCTTTGCGAAAGTTGAGCACACTCGTCCGGACAATCTCTGGAGTATGGCCGCCGACGAAGATGGCTTCTCCGTGCTTACCGCCGAATCCGGTCCCCACGTCGGAGACCCCGGCTTGGAAAAGAAATGGCGTGCGTTGAGGCGACGGCTCGCAGAAGTGCGGACCCGGCACTTCAAAGTATTTGCCCTTGTGGTGAATATGCCGCACAGCGTCTTCGGCAATGTAGACACCCGTCTCCCTATTGGCGAGCACGGCATCGTCCCGGAAACTGCCTTCCCACAGCTTATACAAGACTTCCAGCTACTAAGAGAGTTAGTGAGAGTGAAATTTTCGAGTTCAGAGTTACAATTAGAGGAACTGACATATTCATGAGCAATCGCGTAACGCTCATCGTGCGGAATTTGCTCCTTCAAGCCGTGATTGCGCGCGGCGCTGTCGAGAAAGGACGTGACAATGTTCCAAGCCACGCGTCCGTCGCTGAGGTGGTCCACCGTCGAGAACCGCCGCGCAAGAGAATATGGCTTTTCATACGTCAGGCTGTAGGTGACTCCAAAGACCAGATTTTTCGTCGCAGCCGCCATCGAGAGAACCAGATAGAGCGGGTCGTGCACGGGAAACTGAGCACCCGCGCCGAGTGCTGGGCCGACGTTTGCAGGGACAACGTAAATAGAATGGCAGACTCAAAAGGCAGAGCAGGTTTTTTCGGCCTCATGGGAACATGACCTGACTGGCACAGCAGAACGATCAGTATGCTACCGCAATCCATCGCCGAAAAGGAGAGGTCGAAGCTCTCGATGGAATGGCGGCAGGACTATTTCGATTCCAACGCCGCCTGCTGAGGAGATTTATTCATGATATTGTTGGTCTTTGCAACCTGTGAAAGGAACGTGCGAGCTATGCGCCCAGATCTTAGCCCGCGCGTCATTTCCCCTTCCACGACCCTCGCCTCGCGACCTATGAGCCTCCAAAAGACGTTGACTTTACCCTCTGAAAGAAGCTCACGCAGTGTTGGAGAAGCAACTCGAGCACCAAACCCTTTTCGGCAACCAGACCAAGAATCGATGTGTGACGCCGTGGCACTCGATGCCCGCCTGGCCGGAAGTCTCCCAATCCATCAAGCAGATCAAGGCCGTGGGCTGCGATGCATTTGTCTATGCGAACGGCGCGGCGCAGGCACAACTCGACCTTCGCCGACCCTGTTGTCTCGGATAGAGTTGCTGGACGTACTCAAACTAGCTCCGGAAAGTTACCGGAAGACGTGGCAACTCGTGGAAGTAAACGGGCGGAGTCCATCATGCTGGCAGCGCATGTCTAATCGTGGTGACAAAGGAAGCTGAGTTGAAGCCTATATATATCCACCGGTGGACCGGCGATATCAATGAGGACATGGAAGTGGTCAAGGGAGACCATGGCTTCTTCTTGGAGGACATTAATTAATGGACCTTGCGACGGCCATTGCACAACTTTGAGTGGACGAGCTGCCATCAACAGATACTTCACCACCCCGGCGGCGTCGAGAGAATCCAGCTTCGAGACTCTATGATGACGCCTGTGTGTTGATGAGTGAGGACAGATATCGCCAGCGGTCCCTAGGATACTTCCGTCCTGGGTCATATTAAAGCAGCGTGTTCACCAACTGATACCGGGAAGAATAAAGCTCGCAACGAGCACAAAAGGCCCGAAATCTCGCTCCGATCGACTTAGACGAAGTCCACACTTGGGGCGACTCTCAAAGGCGATCGGTACTCCATGCAGGCTGATGGGTTCGATCCCATGGAGCTCGCCGAAGCCTTATCGTCAGCCAATCAATTTAGCGAACCCTCATCCTTCCCGGTTCCTGGTGCCATCGCACTATGCCAGTCAAGGAAACTGATCGTGTGCTCGATGGGACGTTACAATCACGGGTCTACCGTTTGTGCCGAACCGATGAACATGTCGTGGACGATCTTGTATGAGAGAAACTGGTTTATTAAAATGGCATTGGGCGATCTGTGGTGGCCGGGACAGCTCTCTTTCTTTCTCTCGAGCTTCTCTTCACGACCTTGGAGCTTCAAGAGTCAAGACTTATTTGTTCACGACACCGTCATCAAACCAGAGTAACGAATTCTTGTAAAGATGAAGCTCTCGCTTCTCTCTTATCTGGCCGTGACGTCTGCCCTGTCCGGCGGGTCTGCGGCAGTTTCGATCCTCATGGGCAACGACGATGGGTTCGGAAGTGCACAGCTTCGCGAGTTCTATCGATTCCTGAAGGCGGACGGACACGACGTCGTGATCGTTGCCCCAGTCGACAACGAGAGTGGTCAAGGTGGTCGAGCCGACTACTCCTCCTCGCGGAACCTGACGAAGGCCTCCGAGTTTGACCTGATTCCCGCAGGTGCTCCGGCGCTGGGCCGCGACCCATCAGACCCGGACATCTGGTACTACAACGGCACGCCCGCGGCGTGTACCATTGTGGCATTGGACTATGTGCTCCCGCTCTACTACGACAACAAGACGATCGACCTGTATGTGGGCGGGCCCAACTATGGGACCAACGTGGGCAGCTTTCTGTACACTCTGAGTGGCACAATGGGCGGCACATACGCCGCCGTCGGTCGTGGTCTCCCCGGTATCGCTTTCTCCGGAGCCAACAGCGAGCAGAGGTCATATACCTGGATCAACGCCACGACGGCTTCCGGTCACCCTGATCCGGCCACAATCCAAGGTCGGCTGGCTGCCGACGTTGTCGGACAGCTCGTGAACGGGACGAAACCGGGCAAGAGGCTGATGCCGGTTGGCTATGGGCTGAAGTGAGTTCTACATGCGTGAGTCGTGCGTGTGGGAGAGAGCAATAACTAATTTTACCACCCCCGCAAAGTGTCAACACCCCGCTCATCACCTCCTTTACCAACGACTCGTGCGTCGCCCCTCCCTTCATCCAGACTCGCTTCACCGGAGGCGGCTTCACCGACTCGGCCGTGTACAACGCCACGACGGGCACGTTCCACTACGGCAACTATCTCGGCTCCGGCGTGAATCGCTGCATCAACGGCAACTGTGCCCTTCCTGGCGAGACCAGCGTCGTGAACGAAGGCTGCTTCGCCACTGTCTCCGTCTTCACCGTCGACTACGACGCTCCTCTGGGCAAAGACCAGACCGATCTCCGAGTGGCCATGGAGCCGCTTGTAGCATTCCAGGATCCGACCTCCAAGATGGCGGTCAAGGCTCGTGGCATCTTGACAAGTACGTGTTTTTCCTCCCTCATGTTTCAAGGCTCAGGGCGCTAACCATGTTTCCTTTCTCTCTCACAGAGAAAGAACTCGAGGACAGCTCTCCTCTTCGACACGAGTAAACTCCAGGAGACTATGCCTGTATTCTCATCTTCCCTGTTCGTGACAGGTACAAAATAAAAATACTGTTGATGAGAATGGACCAACCCGTGTTCCACCATTTTCACTCCTATCTCCTGCTATTTTTCCCGTCTTATTATCTCTCTCTCTCTCTCTCCATTCCATCGAACATTCAAGAGCAACAACGGCCATCTGAAACAGTCCATCGCCCCCGAAATGATAGGCATTTCAACTCGTCTGTCCATGTGCTTGTGCTTTGATTTCCGGAATGGCTTTGGACGAGTTCCGCGACTACGACTATTGCAGCTTTGAGGGTTTGCAATTGACCCGTCATCTTATTCACACTAACTACACGTCTGCCCGAGGATGGTCAAGATACATTCTTACGCCGCGGACTATCCTGTCGACAACATCTTCAGGAATAGCACCCTCCTGCCACGTGAATCCGAACCCCAGGTTCTCAACACCGCCCAGCACACAAACCACCAACGACCCTCCCGCAGCATATGCACATCGACTGATCGTCACTTTCCCTGCCTGCCAGACCGGACCGGGTGCTCCTGCCTTGAGATTCTGGGGCTGTGAGAAAGTGCCGAGGTTGGATACCTCGAAGGATTCGCTCCGGGCATTGCCCAGTGTGGCAGTCAAGGCGGCACTGAGGTCTGGGATGAGTTTGAAGAAGGCGATATTCGTGTACGGCTCGCCCGAAGATGACGTGTTGACGAGATACCGTCGCGTAGCTTGCTGTATTTTTTGAGCGTGCGTCCAGACGTTCCAAGCGTTTCCGGATCGGGCGGTTGAGTCTTCGATATCGTCGAGATCGGATCTGAGTAATTCGACCTTGAAAGCGTCGATGAAATTTCCCATGACACCCTCGACGAGATTCGGGGGCAGGTCCGGGCGCAAGCTGACCGGGAGGTTGCAAACCAAGGCTTCGGTTGTGGGTGGCAGGTTGTGGAAGAGGAGCCTGGCGATGAGAGAGGGGAGGGCAGCTGTTGGCGTCGCCTTGTGCTTCTTGCATTCTCGGGCAAAGAATTGTGCGACGTGCGGTGCTAGAGACAGTGATAAGTATCGCGTCTTGCAGGGCACTTGAACGGGACTGCCCTTCCAGGCCTGAACCCCTGGTGTGTCAGCGTCCGGAGCCTCAGTCGGAATTGGCAGGGGATGAACTTGTTCCAGAGAGGGAGCAATCGGGTCATCAACATTCGAGTAGATGACGTGGTCCTGCTCGACTTCTGACGGAGGTGACGATGACAAAGAGGTATTCGACAGGGCAGTCTGGAACGAGTTTTGGAAAACTTGGAGACCAGTCCCGTCGCTCATGGAATGATGAGCTATCAGGCAAGCCGTGAATTCATGGTACACCCCTGGGTCTCGCACGATAACCAATCGCCATACTGGCAGGGTGCCGTACCCCGACTTGAAACTGGTGTTATGCTGGTCCTCGAGCAGTGCGTCGAGTTCTCTGTCCCTTCCTTCGCTGTCAGTGGTCGAGGGCGTGCTTCTTTCAACGAATGTCACGGCTTTCTTGATGTCGATCGACGGCAGACGGCCCCAGTACGGCTCTTTGGTACCCACACCGACGGGAATGGCAAACAGGATGGGTTGTGAGCGAACCACATGTGCAACTGCCCGGTAAATCAGCTCCTGAAGATCGGGCGCCGGCCGAGACGATCTGTAGTGCACCGACAACCCAGTGTTCGTGAAGAAGTCTATGTGATGAGCCACGGCGGCGATTTCCTCTAGCTTGCCTATTATGAACACGCCCTGTCAGAGATCTATCGCCAGCAGATCTTGGGAGGAACAAAGTACCTAATGGTCGTATCTTTCTCAGCTCGTATTCGGCCATGGTAGCAATCCTGCGAAGAAGTCGACTCGAGTGCTCTGCTTGCGACGCTGTTGACTATCGACGGTCACCGTGTCAAGGCAAGAATGACTTGGACACACGAGAAGAAGAAAACTGCGCCGTGTATGCAGCATAGTAGCTATAGACTTGGTCTTAACTTCACGCCCAGGTCGCGCGCCATCTGGAGAATGGTTCATTCTCGTCTAGCCTTCGTAACTTTAACCTTGTGAGTAGACGACGGCCGTTCCTTCAGCCACCACGTACAGAGTAAATACGAAGTTGCAGTCAGGGACCAGTCGAAATCCAGCCATTTTTGACACCAAGACGGATTCCGGAGACGTCGTCAAGCGAACTCTGCTCAAATCCCAAGCATGGATGGCACGATACGAAGGACGCTGTCTCACAACAGTCTTGAGCCACCCCCCCTTTTCTCTCTTGGCACCTTGGCGTCTGCTGGACTCTCCTCTCTGTCTCACTCCCTTTTTCATTCAGTCAGACTCTTCGATACCTCAGTAAAACAATACCATACAAGATTCCACCCTGAACCCATTGTCAAAGTCATCGGCGGGTCTCGAACTCTCGTGCAGGGCATACAGGAACCTGCTCAACTGTTGTGATTGCTGTCCTTTCTTGTCATGACTCTTTGTACCGGACCTATTATCCAAGCAAAACGCTCTGTTGCAGAGGTACCATGGGCCCCCGACATCGGCGAACACTTCTCACGAGTATACACAGCGGATTACATACGACCCAGGTAAGCGAATAATAGACTCTCTCATTGCAGGCGACTTGCCTACGCGCACCTCGTGGACCTCACGCTTTCATGTACAGCACCATCCTTTCGCTTTTCTTCGCTGAGAATCACCGTCACCATGGCGACATATCCGTTTCCGTATTCTCAAGCCGCGAAGCTTGATCCGCGGATCAAGATTCCTCGACCCATTTACGACCCGTCTCTTGCTCCGATGCTCGACTCTGCCTCGTTTCCAGAGGAGTTCGACCTCGACCTGCTGCGCGGCGTCGCCAGCGGGGACCACCAGCATTGCGCGGCGCACGGGTCGTTCATCTTCAACGCGACGACTATTCTCCAGGACAAGCCACACTTCACCCATCAAGAGCATACTGTTCCAGGGCCCGACAACAACGCGATCATCCTTTCGATTTTCACGCCGAAGGAGCCGCCACCGGCGGTAGGGACTGCACGACCTGCGCTGTACCACATCCACGGCGGCGGGATGGTCAGCGGGGACCGCTTCACTGGTCTCACGCCGGTGATGGATCTGCTCGAAGGCATCGACTGCGTCGTCGTCTCCGTCGAGCATCGCCTCGCGCCTGAGACCCGCGCCCCCGGCCCGGCCGAGGACTGCTACGCCGGCCTGGTCTGGCTTGCCGAGCACGCCGCGAGCTTGGGAATCGACCCCGCGGCAATCGTCGTCTTTGGTGTGTCTGGCGGAGGGGCCCTGGCCGCGGCAACGTGCCTGATGGCGCGAGACCGGAAGGCGCCTGCAGTCCCGATCAAAGCCCAGATGCTGTACTCGCCTCTGCTGGACGATCGGCTGCAGACCCTGTCGGCCCGACAATTCGAGTACGGCAACCCGTCCGGCACGCCGTGGATCCGCAAGATATGGGACCTCGTTCTCGGTGAGGCGGCCGGCTCCGACGAGGTGACGCCGTACCAGGCCCCAGCCAGAGTGACCGACCTGTCGGATCTGCCGCCCGCGTATATCGATGCGGGCGAATGTGAGGTGTTTCGTGATTCTGCCGTCGCCTACGCCACGGCTCTGTGGCGCGGCGGATCGACTTGCGAACTGCACATCTGGCCCGGAGCGTTCCATGGGTTTGATATGTTGGACGATCCCAGCGTTCTTCTCATTCACATGGCCAACCAGGCTAAGAGGAATTGGTTCCAAAGAGCCGTGAAGAATTAGACCAAGTCAGGGATTTTGTCAGGTATAATTCCTTGACAGAGATTGTACGGGAAGTCCGGCGAACGACAGCAGGCCGACGCACATCTTAACACAGTATATCCTGGCGCGGGCATCAAGAAGGTGTTATTCGAAACATCAGCCAGACGCCTCATGGCCGAACGGCATTGAGGAGCAGAATAGGGGATAATTATCAAAGTCAAAGAACGGGGCTGAAGTGATTCCGTTACATTCTTTCCCTCGAGGATAACCTCGCTCGCGGTAAATCCGGCCTCAATTATAGTCGCTCAAGTTTCACCATCTGACTACTGCCAGTGCAACCTTAAAAGACTCGGCCCTTTGTCTGCTTGATGCCAATGATGTTGATGTTACGCCACATGAGAGTCCCGGCGATGCCGATGACCCAGACACTGGTACCAGCGATGAACAGATACTTCTGCGAATCACCATACGCGCGCTGAATTGCCAATCGAGTGGGCGTGCCAACCGGGTACGACAGCTGCGTCACAATGTCCGTGTAGATCATGACAAGGTTCGGGAGCTCCTCTTCGGGGAGATACAGCGCCAGCCGCTTGGGGAAGATATCCTGCCAGATGGCGGAGGAGACGGTCAGGCCGACGGCCTGGCCAATGCTTCCGCACATCGACACCAGCGCGATCGCCACAGCAAAGTACTGCTGCTCCTTGACGGCGGCCAAGATGGCGATCTCGTCGGTGAGCATGATGGCGCCGCTGCCGAAGGCGATGAAGATTTGAGCCATGACGATGTAGCCGACGTTGCTGGTTGGTTCGCGGAAGTGGATCATCAGGCCGGAGCCGAGGACCGACAGCGGGATCGCCAGGTAGAGGGTGACGGGCTTGAAGCGTCCAGTGTAGGACATCAGCACGCCGACGAGGATGGAGAAGAAAAATCCCGCAACGGTGTAGGTTGCAACGACGTAGCTGGCCTGCGTGACGCTCAAGTCGTTGACCACTTGAAGGATCGAGCTGAAGAACACCCCCCAGCACATGTAGCTGAAGAACAGTGCAAAAGAGAGAAGACACGCACCCACAACCGTCCGATCCTGCATGAACGTCCATGGAATGAACGACTTCTTGGCGAGGAATCTTTCCCAGATCCCAAATCCGATAAGCAGGACGATGCCAAAGACGAGGAAGCAGACGATAATGGCCGAGTCCCATCCTTTGGCTTGTTGCGTGTACAGGTTGAAGGGCAGCAGAAAGAAAGCCACACCGGCGGAAAGCAGGAACAGCCCCATGAGGTCAAACTCATTCGCGTAGTATCTCGACGACTCCCAGACTGTACGTCCGCTTGATCGCTTCGGGACGAGACCCTGCTTCTTCGCCTTGAAGAAGTAATACATGAACAGAATGAACAGCGGGATGGTGACGCCTGGAACGAGGATGCTTTCCATTCCAAAAGCCCAGCGCCAGCCCGCTCCATTCAAGAACGCCGTGGAGATGGGCCCGCCCAACCAGGGGGTGATCACGTTGGACGACGCGCACAAAGACTGTACGAGGCCGCGGTGACGCAGCGAGGTGATGTCGGCGACGAAGACACTCAGGCTGTAGCCTACCCCGTTGATTCCCACGGCATAGAAGACTTGTGAGGCGGCATACGCTTCGACGTTGTTGCAGCTGGCCGCCATGATGAGACCGAGCGTGGCAAGCACAGCGCAGAAGATGAAACCCTGCGGACGGCCGAAGATGTCCAGCGTCTTGGCGATGCTCATGTTCGTGACGCCACCGATGACAGAGCTGAGAACGCCCGTCGTCGGCGTGAGAGAGTGGAGGGCGAAGGCAGAGGTAACGTAAGGGAGGAGGGCGCCGCTGATTCCCGCCACGAGGCCTTGAACAAAATATACCAGCCAGATCAGAATGTAGGCAATCACCAGTGAAGCGGTGGACCAAGAAATGGTCACTGCCTCGATGTCTTGCACGCCAGCTTGGAATCTAGTGTCCACGGCGTTATCGTTGGATGGTGGTCCTTCCGGATGCTCGAGGTCTTCGTCCGACCTTTCGTGCACGCTATCTTGAACATTGTTGGGGACTTTCCCGTCGCTGTCGATCTCGATTGCGGTCGCCATGGCTTGATGTCGACTGTCGGTTGGATTACAATGCAACCCGAGAAGAGATTGCCGGCCAGGTCCAACTACGAATATAAATGGGTGGAAAGAGAGAAGAATAGGCGCCGAGCTTCTGCGAAAAGGAAATGAGAAAACTCAACAGACGACGAACTGGCGCAAGGTTCTTTCTCTTGTCTTTCTTCAAGCGTCCAAACCAACGACAGATCAAAAAGGCCTTCTTGGATACATACTACAGCAATTAGTCCTCCGTACATCGGCCGACGACTGTCATTTCAACGACCATCGAAGGAGCATGTAATTAATCAACGGCAAGCGTACGGACAGCCGAACGGGATCAGTCAATCTGCCGCAACAAATGGAGAGTTGCCTCGCTGGAATACCCACGACGCCTCCTACCTTCAGAAACAATCTCCTCCTCCACCAACCCACCCACTTGCATCATACCATACCATACGGTGGCACTCGCCCACGACTAGAAAGGGGACATGCGGCGCGCAGGAAATCAATTAAACCTAACGAGTCCGGACCATGGCGCGGGAATGGATGAATTCGCTGCATGGGAATTTTGTGATAAGGACTGGCCCGGGCCCTTGTTAGTCTCTGCCAACAATACCCACTTCTAGGCGTGCATGCCACGCAGACATTTGGCTCTGTTTAATGTGCTCAGAACAAGGCTGCATAACTTGCTCACCCTTGAGCACATTATGAGCACATTAGAGGTGCAGCGATTGTGTGGGGATTGCATTAAACTACTGATGCAGCTAATACTGTAGTAGACAACCCTGGCTCGAAAAGGGCCCGCATACTGTAATATGCCTTATACGAAACGGGTTACAAGGACTCCATGTGCACTGAAGCATTTGCGCCACGAGGCGCCTGTTGTCTTGGTCGAGCAAGTATTGGCAGGCCGCGGGCGGATTCTTGTACAGTAGAACTGTACTCCGGACCTCGTTTTGCGGTCTACATACGGAATACAGCCCGGCCGTGCCAAGGGTTTGGGCAAAGAGTTTGTGCTGCGGCACGAGACTCGTTGGAATTAATAGCACGTAGAGTCGTGTAACTTTGATTGTCTCTACGCATTGCGTAGCTGTGAGGGTGGAGGGGATCCATTCTCTCTTTGCTTGTTGAATGCAGCCTTTCTGGGGTTTCTCCTGTTGAATGTTCGGCAGGCATGGGTGCATCCAAAATTAAAAGTGGGCAGGGTGCCTGCCTATTTAGGTTAGCACCGTCGCTTTTCCTTTGTTCCTGGCCTCGACTGGATTACGGCATTGCGATGTTGGAGAATTAACAGAGTGCGTGATAGCCATGACTGATGTCAGTTCGTCACATCTGGCGCTGCATTACACATGTGCACCCTTCTGGCTATCAACGAGCTTTGCGTACTTCGTGAACTCCTCGTCTGTTTTCAGCATCTTCAACTCCTCTGGCAGCGTGCCGAGCACCAGCTCCACGCCACCGTCTTGTCGCATCGGTGAGATGACCAAGAATCGGAAGCGTCTGTGGCCCCTCTCAATCTGAGGCCGCATGGCTTCCGGGCTTCCCCCCGCAAAGAACGCATCGCCAAAGGAAATCTCGCTGGTCTCAAACAGCATCATATTGGAGACCATCGCGTGCATATGCTCGATCCCCATGTTCGCTGTCGCGGGTTTGCTGTAATCACGCATGGAATTCAAAAGGGTGAACGCGTCGTGGACCAGTGAAGGCGTGATCCGCGCCGCTGCTTCGCGGACACGGTAGGCAATTTGCCCGATGGTTGTGCTCGGCGAGCACAGCGTCTCGATAGGCATGGTAATTCGATTCAGGATGAGCATACTACCCATGTAAGACGAGGGCAGCGACGTGGAGAAGTACGGCCGACCATCAATAGGTAACTCCAGAATAGACATTTGATCAGGTCCAAAGGTTGCGTCTCGGACCTCTGTGGCAACGCGATATCGTGATCTGATGGAAGCACGCCAGAAGAAGGCCTGTACGATATCGCTGACCGATGTGATAAGCCCCCTGGTACTGGGATCGGCGAGAACCTCTTCTTTGAGCAGCTGTATACCCTCTCGAGGAATCAAAAACACACTGGTGCTCAAAGATCGCTCAGCCGGAGCAGCTGGCCATACAGGCTGACGTGGGAAGTCCGGGACCGGAGGGAGAGCCGTCTTTGCAGAGCGAGAACCATTGCGTCTAGGAATTCCGTTGACATGGTTTCCTTCCTTGGACAATACTGAGTGGGTCTCCTGATGATGATTTGCGATGGGTTCATCTGGGCGAAAGAATGGCAGAAATCCCCATACGCCAGGGTCGACCTCGTGAGCTGCTTCCGCGTAACCGCCGTCTTCGTGGAGGATGTCCGGCAGACTGTGATTGAAACTCTCGGGATCAAACCACTCACACGTTGCTGTCTGATCTCCCGCAAGGAATCTGCAGCACTCGGCCCAGACACGAAGCGCGACCATGACGCCGATACCATCGAGACACGTGTGGATGAAGTTGGTGGCCAGGATACATCCTCCTTCAACAAAGTTGGCCTGAGCAACCATGATGTCGGCGGGCATTTCTGGGAACGGGTAGCAGTCGAGGACCAGGTTGTCGCTGAACAAAGAAGGCGCGAAATTGGAGTCTCGCATCTTTTCAAATGATGGGAGAATGTGTGAGAGATCCTTGTAGGTCAGCTGTCTCGGCTTCGAATCGGCCGGTAACCGATATGGAGGAATCGTGATGCGGTATTCGCCTCTCTTGTACCCACACTCATGTTCCGACGCAAGCATCATCTTTCCATCCAGCTCGGGTATGATTTCAAAAGCACGAACAAGACCATTCTGCAATTTTGCGAAAGCTTCTTGGAAGGTGACGCCTTTCCGGAGGGCGAAATAGAAATTCAACCCCATGTAGTGATTAGGGTTGACAGCATCAAAGGCGTTCATCTTGGATCCGAGGCGTCGTTTCTGTTCGGCTATCTTGCTTTGCAGGTTGGTCTGTGCAGACATAGCAGGCGGCGAGCCTGTGGTTCCACTTGGACCAGTTTCGTTGGTCACCTCGTCGAGCGCTTTGTTGGCAGGCTTGACTTCCTTTAATATCCTTGCGACTTGGGCCGCGAACTCGGCAACAGTAGGATTGGCGTACAGATGTCGTGGAGCGAGCTGTTCCTGAAGACCTGTGGCCGCTCGTATGATCTTGACCACTCGGAACACAAGCAGAGAGTCTAAACCCTGTTGAAATACGTCGTCATCCGGCGACAAGCTTCCAATGTCAGGCAGGATCGAGCAAATGATGTGGCAGATGGAGTCGGTGATAGCCTCGATCGAGCTTGTGTCCACGGTGAAGGCCTCCATGTCTTCGCCGTTCGCATCCTCGTCTCTTGTTCTGTAGAAGCGATCAATAAAATCTGCATAGAGGTCCAGTGTCGCGCGCCGTTTGATGGTTCTCTTATCCGTCCGGATGAAGGGTTTGTCTGGCTCAGCAAAAGCGATGTATTGTCTTTGCAGACGGCTTTTCTGAAATGCCAGGTTGTTGGCTCTCTCCACGCTTGCCCAGATGCTATCGAACAACTCGTTGTTCCTGGCTGACGGCTCTTTCAGTTCAATGAGCAAACCTGCTTGAGGCTTCCCTGTTCCGATGAGAAGGCAGCCGTCGACTGCAGGGTGGGTTGTGACCAGTGCCTCCGTGTCCAAAGGCGAGATCTTGTAGCCGTTGGAAAGAACCACCACATCGTCACTTCTTCCACTGAAAGCCCAAAGATTTGGTTTGGAGGGGTGTCGGATATACATATCTTTGAGGTTGATAGACTTCTCGTCCGGAAACGTGTAGAAGATGCCCTGGAACAGAGCCCAGTGTTCATTTCGATGCACCCAATGCTCAAAAACTCCAGGCTGTATCTCCTTGAACTCGAACCCGGAATAGGGGTGGAATGCAAACCAATGCCAGTCATCTCTTTCCACCCAGAGGTTGCCAATAAATAAGCCTTCTGTAGTGCCTGTCAGGTTGAGGACTCTGACCACTTGATTGACCTTTGATACAATGATTGGGCTGACAGGTCCTGTAGATCAAGACCGTCAGATACGCCATAACTCCTATTTCTCTGGGAGCATACTACTCACCACCGGAAGCACAAATGAATTTTGAAGACTTGAACTTCGCCAGAACATCGGGGCTCTCGCCTAGCTCATCCACAAGTGACGGGACCATGCTCCAGATATCGATCCTTGCATGGTCTGCAAGAGACTCTATGAGTCCGAGGTTCGGTAGGACACCTGAAGGGCCCAGGACGCAACGCAGGTTGAAGAGGGAGGGCATGAGAATATCCATGATGATACCTGCACCCTTTCCAGAGGTCAATGTCGCACTGGCTGCAAAATTGATGTCGGGGGACTCACGTGGCTCATAGGGAATGAAGAGTATATGCTATCACCTTCATTCCAATTGTCCGTCCACGGAGCAAGACCACCATCGCCTTCAGTAGGAGGAAGCAGGCGCACAGCATCCATGGTGCCGATTAAACCGTGCGTCCACGAAATCGGCTTCGGGACTCCTGTAGTTCCAGAAGTATGTAAAATGCAGAATGGGTCGTTTACCGCGCTTTCAAAGGCCTTGTCATAGATGAATGGCTCGACAGACTCGGCGTCGAGAAGCTCATCCACTCCTGGAAGCTCCAAAACTTGCATATATTTCTGCTGCAGGATACCCTCCACCAGAGAGGGTACTGGCTGTTCGTGTGGTTTGACCCATATCCTACAGTTTGCTGCGTTGAGCACGGCCAAAGCACCGGCAGTGTTGTTCTTTGGGGAAAGAAACAAGGCCTGTGAGAAACACTTCAGCACACCCTGTACAGCATCCGGTGTGAATTTGCATACTTACAGCACAGCCAGCCTTGACGGCACCGTAGGTCAACAGAATGTACCGCACATCATCTTCAAAGGTTGATTAGCATCCTGCACTCCTGTCTGGACATTAGACTTACGAGGTCCAATGTAACCCAAGGGTTGGATTTCTGGAAGCTCTTGATTGCGGCCGTTCTGAGTTTCGTTCGTTTGCTTGTTCCGGAGCCCCTGCTGCGTTCCAACCTGATCGTGAAGCCACCAGGCTGTCTTGTCAACAGCTTTTGCAAAGATGCGAGCAGAGATATGTCTGAACTGGGGAGAATCGTTAGAGAATCCTGCTATTGAGTACACAATGCGATCGGGGTCCAAGGCAGCCAGTCGATCTAGGATCTGCGGTATGAGCCTCTTGCCATATTCCGACGGGTGGTCGATCGCCATCATGACAATCCAGGGGAAGACACAATTCGCAACTGATGTCCCAGACGAATGATGCCGATAGAGGAGCAAAGAAACATCAGAATCACATTTCCAAGTTATCGGAGACGGCTCAGGCGGTGCCACCGATGCCTATAACGGATACACTTAGTGAAATGATCGCAACAATATGCGCATGCGCCATGGAGCACTCTGCCTTGCTCCCAGAAAACTACTATGTCTTGGGAAACGTTCACTCGAACCGACAGGGTGCCATAGTGTCCGTCGTGATCTGACAACACCCCACTGTTGCAGGAGCTACGTGGGCCCCAAGGCGCCCACCGAAAAACAGCTGAATTCGTCTGTCACCAAGCGGGAATTAGGCCTAACACCGTCCTCCATAGCTTTGAGAAGACCGATCTTCATAGTCCATATAGACTGTAGGTAATTCATGACAACAATCAATTACGGATTTTTATGCAAAAATAGACGCCAGGCTGTCAATCTAAATCCCACGCCTCACAAATCCTGCTTGTCTCAAAGCTCCACGAAGGTATGGGCCGTCCCTTGATTGCAGCATGTGCTGGGAGCAAGGGCGCACCAAGCCGACTGTCAGGCCAACCACTGCAGCGTCGCAATGTTAATCCTAGCATTCCACTACGGAAGGCATCCTGGACCAGCCAAGCGGAATACTTTTCTCTCTATAAGCAAAGCATGGCAAATCAGCATACGGTCGGATCCCGTGAACGGCGACATCGGTAGAGAAGGCGACACCAGGTGCGCAACTCCAGCACGAGGACAGGCTGCGACCGAAAGACGCCTCGCTTGGTCGATTGCCAAATGCGGTAATGGATCTCAGAGTTTGGCCTATCACGACGGTCAGATCGAAGCTCCACACTTGGCAGGCATGCAGCATGGAGAATGAGCACATTAATTATCAGCTTCAAGGGATTCTCGTCAACCCCTTTCCATGTGGCCTCGACAGACACTACTGAGAGACCTAGCCCCATGTTTCAATACATTACGAGCAAATAATTAGCTATCAGAAAGACTTTCCCGCAGTTCGCCCAAGCAATAGATTCACCGCATTTTGCCGCCCGCGATTGTCGCATTAATTACAGCTCTAAACTCGGCCCCTATGGAACCTGAACAATGAGCACGTTTATCAGTTTTTTTCTCACCAGCATAGTCCGGGCTCTCGCGTACCCTCTCCGTTAGCTAGATCGACAATATCCCTGCGCCCAGGACCGTGGGAGGGCGCAAGGCATGGTGCCGTTATGGTGGATGGACATCGGATACTATTATGCTTAGATCCATTGCAGCTTCGAACTTTTCGCCTTGAGACGATTTAATCACGATGGGAGAATCTGTCTTCTGATTCTTGTGATTCCTGGTTTCTGCTGAATGTCAATCAGCGCAGTAATTAATTGCTCGTCCCAGTCCAGTTTGCAAAGTTGACCGTATCTGTCAAGGGCTGTTCGTTTCTGCGCATCATGGAGCCTCCCGATGCTATCCAATCTTCATGTACTCCCGCTCCAAGCAAGCAGTCTGCGAGTGATGATCCTCCCATCGGACCTTTCAGCCCCGTGGCCACCAGGACGACTGTTGTAGAGGTTTCTAGCTCCGAGTCGTCCATCTTGGAGACTTCTATTGGGGATTCTCCTGTCGGGGAATTCCCTGCTTCGGAAACATCTATCAAGATCCTGGAAATTATCTTCGACTATGCCCTCAACAAATTCGGTGATACCAGACAACGCCTTGAGGCCGGAAAGCCCAAGTTCCTGTCCATCATCGAGAAGTTTGTGTCAGCAGGAGCTCAAGTCGAGACATGTTTGCCTGCATTTCCATTCAAGTAAGTATCTTCATTTCCCGATTCAATCTCGACTATGCTGTCGTCGGTCAGATCGTCGAGAGGCGCGATCTGAGAGATGAAAGCACGTCCTGGAAGTCTACCAAATGATGGACTTCGACGTTAATACTTCATAATATCCAGGTCGGCCAACAAGGTGTACAAGGTTCTCGGTACCTTGCCTGACAAGGCTGAGGAGATTGCCCTGAAGCGGTTAAATGACATGTGTCTGCGTATAGGGACAATCTACGCACCTGGTGCAAGATGTACCATAATCTCAGATGGCCTTGTCTATAATGGTTTGTCATATGCTACTCAATGTCGATGAATCCTAGGCTGACGTTTTGTTTTCAGACTTGTTAAGCATATCGGATCGAGACACGTGGGCCTACGGACAAGCGATCCGAGCAATGGCTCTGCAGATGGGATTCGACCATATCAGCTTCTCCAGGATTCGAGATTTGGTCGACTTCCCTCTGCCAGAGAAGATGGAAGAGATTACCTACATTGCTAATGCCACCAACTTTCGACGGTTCATCTTCAATAAATTTGGCAAGGATGACATGGACATCGACCACGAAATTGCCACAAATCCCGATACCAAATTGACCTACCTCGGATATCGACGATTCTTGGAGTCCGATTTGAAGTATATCTTCCCGGTTGGCAATGGTCGATCGAACCATGGGTACAAGAGAGATGTGAAATATCTGGCAAAACAGATGCTAATTCGTGGATATGTGAGTGGAATAATCGCGAATATCGGTGACCAGTCTTTTATGGTGGCTGACCGTGACTCCGACAGGCTTTTGCAGGGGCTGTCAAGCACGCTTTTCCAGACCACTTACGTCTTTCCATCCATCTGTCTACAGGCGAGCATAAGATCTCCATGAGTTTGCTCAATACAAAAACGGGATTCACGACTCCATGGCATTGCAGTGTCGCATTGATGGCTGACGGCGAGTGGATAAGTGCTCCGATGGGCGAATTCAAGAAGGATCCCAGGATGAAGCTTGTTTACGAGAATGGGCGTCCCAGTTATTTTGAGGAGACCACGGGCGATGCGACCGGCGAGCAAAACTCAGCAGGCCAAGCTGTTGAGGTGTCTGAGGATAAGAGCCCGGTGCCCGCTGGCCAACAACTCAAATCCATGCTGGCATCCTCGTCATCTCTGGTCGAAATAGACGTGGACAAGATCAATGTGCTTGCGAAAGCAGCATCATTGGGCGAGGCTACGGACGAGAAGTCTGCAGCAGTCAACCCTTTTCTCGGATCCCTAAATCCTCAGCTCGACCCACACTCAGCAGAATTCAGTGTGAGAGCGTGGCTCCGAGCGGTCATGAACATTGCATCTCGCGACCCTGAGCGCTATCCCAAGGGAGTCGCCGGGGTAGCCTACAAGAATCTATCAGCACACGGGTTGGGGAACCCAACGGATTACCAGAAGACATTCGGGAACTACCCTTTGGAAATGTTCAGATGGGCCAAAAGACTCACTGGCAAAGAGACGAAGACCAGAATACAAATTCTGAGAGACTTTGACGGCCTTGTCAAGAGCGGAGAAATGCTCGTGGTGCTGGGGAGACCAGGAAGGCAAGTCGCTTTGAGAAGGGCTCTCGCCAAAGATTCAAGGCACGCTGACAGTCGCAGTGGTTGTTCCACGTTCCTCAAGGCCATCTCTGGAGAGACTGATGGATTCCGTATCGGGATCGATTCGTACCTGAACTACCAGGGCATTCCGCAGGAGACCATGCACAAAGAGTTCAGAGGAGAGTGCATCTACCAGTCAGAAGTCGATGTCCACTTCCCGCAATTGACTGTGGGCCAGACTCTTGACTTTGCTGCTCGGGCGAGGGTATGTCAGCGAAATTATTATTAGACGTGACGCTTGATCGACTGACATTTCTCCCTAAGACTCCTCGAAATCTCATGCCTGCCGTTACTCGAGCCGTACGGTCTTCCTAGCCACTATCTACCATGAGAAGTTGCTGGGGATGTCAAGGCTGATTCTTCTCCTAGACATATGCGACACATCTACGTGATGTTGTCATGGCAGCATTTGGTCTGAGCCATACAGGAGACACAATCGTACGCACCGGCCGTCGTTACTTGAGCGCCTCGTCCTGACACGCATATTAGGTCGGCAGCGACCTCGTTAGGGGGGTCTCTGGTGGGGAACGCAAACGAGTCAGCATTGCCGAAGTGTAAGCTCTTCCCCTCAACAGCTTGATACGGGGTCGCATGGTTGAGGGGTTCTGAACTTTGTGTCAACCTCGTCAGATGTTGACCATTTGATCTCGAAACCCTTCGATGTCCTTCCCATCTGGGAAACCATGCGGCAAAAGTGCTGGGGTTTGATTATAAGTCCCATACTTACATGATTTGGCAGTGCTATCGGGGGCAGTACTTTACAATGTTGGGATAACAGCACGCGCGGACTCGACAGTTCCACCGCTCTTGAATTCGTGCGGACGCTGCGAACCTCGACTTCGCTCACAGGAGCGACAGCGCTTGTGACAGTCTATCAAGCCTCTCAGTCCATCTACGATGCAAGTCTTGGCCTTTGAACAAGCGTGTATCTCCACTAACGTGCGCAGGTCTTCGATAAGGTTGCTGTGCTCTACGAGGGCCGACAGATCTACTTTGGAAACGTCCATGCGGCAAAACGTTTCTTCACCAATCTGGGATTCGAGTGTCTCCCGCGGCAAGTGACTGCCGATTTTCTCACATCTCTAACCAACCCTTTAGAGCGACGAGTGCGGCCAGGCTTTGAAGGCAAGACACCAGTTACGCCAGACGAGTTCGCGGCTGCGTGGAAACAGAGCGAAGATCACGCACGTCTGCTTCGGGACATCGAGGAGTTTGACAAGCAACATCCTCTCGGAGGACCATCTCTGGATGACTTCAAGAATGCTCGTCGGGCGGTGCAAGCAAGATCACAGTATGTTAAAGCCCTCAATCCAGACCCTGTTCAATAACCCTTTCTCTGCTCGATCAGGCGTATCAAGTCACCATACACGCTCTCGATATCACAGCAGGTGGCATTGTGTGTTCGACGAGGGTTTCAGAGACTTCGAGGAGATATGGGCCTCACCATCACGGGCGCCCTTTTCAACGTAATCATGGCCCTGGTGATCGGCAGCATATTCTACAATCTCCCAAACGACACAGGCTCGCTCTACAGTCGTGGAGCTCTTCTTTTCTTTGCGATCTTGCTGGCCTCGTTTGCTAGTGCCCTCGAGGTTTGTCCTTGTTCGGCAGAAGGGGCTTGACTAATGCTGGGCAGATCATGACTTTGTACGCACAGCGGCCGATTGTGGAGAAGCAATCGAGGTATGCCTTCTATCATCCATTCGCTGAGGCAATTGGTAAGCCTTGTATATGGCGCTGCGGTCTACTGTGCGTCTTCGACTGACACGTTGAAGCTTCCATGATTTGCGACCTGCCCAACAAGATCCTGACGTCTCTTGGATTCAACCTCACCCTTTACTTCATGACAAATCTACGTCGCACGCCCGGTCACTTCTTTGTATTCCTGCTTTTTACGTTCACTTGCACACTGACTATGTCAATGTACTTTCGCTGCATCGGTGCATTGACTCGCTCATTGCCAGAGGTAACACCGCACTCTCCCAGTCGCTCGCTTCGATGCTGACATTTCAGGCCCTGGTGCCGGCATCGCTGTTCAGTCTCGCCCTCGCGATCTACACTGGATTCACAATCCCCATCAAAGACATGGTCCCATGGTTCCGATGGCTCAATTATCTCAACCCAGTTGCTTATGCTTTCGAAGCGCTGATGATCAATGAAGTATGGTTGACAATATACAAGCCCTTTCTTATTTGTCTTGAGGATCATGTCTGACAAAGCCAGTTCCACGATCGGACGATCGAATGCTCGAAATTCATTCCCGAGGGTCCACGTTATGGCGGAGCTGATCCGAGAGAGAGAATCTGTGCAACCACCGGAGCGGCTGCGGGAGCAGACTTTGTTGATGGAGATACCTATCTGGCCGTCAACTTCCGCTACCACGCTAGCCATCTGTGGAGGTATGTGGTTTCTGTCAGGCTTCGTCAAATCGGATAAACCGTGCCAGAAAGAACACAAGTCTAATGACATTTGCTTTTAGGAATCTGGGTATCATGATTGCGTTAATGACCTTCGGCTGCGCCGTCTACTTGGCCGCCACCGAGTATATCTCGGCCAAGAAGTCCAAAGGCGAGATCCTGCTTTTTCAGCGAGATCGTGTGCCTTACGTCTCATCCAAAGGGGATGAGGAAGCGAACACCGACAACAGAATCAGCGCAGACATCATGGGACAAGAGAGACCGGTGCTCCATTCCGCTCCAAGTCTGCAGCGACAGACTGCAGTTTTCCAGTGGAGCGACGTCAACTACGACATCAAAATCAAGAAGAAGACGCGAAGGCTCTTACATCAGGTTGATGGATGGGTCAAACCCGGACGTCTCACAGCTTTGATGGTATGTAGTTACCCCTTTCGAGTGCGGAACTCGGCAGGATGACTAGGAAGCTAATGAACACATTTCTACTAGGGTGTCACTGGAGCTGGCAAGACCACCCTACTCGATGTGTTAGCCAGCCGAGCAACGCTTGGTGTCGTGAGCGGTGAATTCTTGATCAGCGGGCAGCCTCGGGACACTGGGTTTCAGCGAAAGACCGGATATGTCCAGCAGCAGGACTTGCATCTAGCAACCACCACTGTTCGAGAAGCATTGACTTTCAGTGCTCTTCTGCGGCAGCCGAGGACCACCCCCCGCGCTGAGAAGATTGCATATGTGGCAGAGGTCATCAAGGTCCTCGAAATGGAGCCGTATGCTGATGCCATTGTCGGAGTTCCAGGAGAAGGTGAGTGAGTGCTCAGACCATCAAGTACCGAGACACAACATCGATGAAGATTTCGACCCTCGCTTATGAAAGGGACTGACAATTTCTGATATCTTTCTAGGACTGAATATCGAACAAAGAAAGCGTCTGACGATCGGGGTTGAACTTGCTGCCAAACCTGCATTGCTGCTCTTCCTTGACGAACCTACGTCCGGTTAGTTTTTGAAACACGGAGTATCTTAGTTTGAGACTCTGCTGACCAGGATGCTCTCCACCAAAGGTCTCGACAGCCAGACTGCCTGGTCCATATGCGCACTGCTTCGAAAGCTCGCGGACAATGGTCAAGCCATCCTCTGCACCATCCACCAGCCTTCAGCGCACCTGTTTCAGGCATTCGACGAGCTGCTCCTCCTCTCTCGAGAGGGAAAGACACTGTACTTCGGCGAGATCGGCGACTCGTCCAAGACTGTCACGAGCTACTTTGAGCGGCGAGGCGCAAGATCGTGCGGCGGCCGAGAGAATCCCGCGGAATGGATGCTCGAGGTGACTGGAGCAACGACCACCGGCTCTGAGAACATCAAGGACTGGGCAGCAATCTGGAGCAGTTCTGAAGAGCGCACAGCCATCAGAGCGGAACTTGCTCGGATGAAGACCGAATTCTCTCGCCGGCCGGTCTCGTTCAACGACGCCCTCGATCCCGATGCATTGCGCCCGTTCGCCGCTCCGTATGGGACACAGTTCTGGATCGTCCTGAAGCGCGTCTTCCAGCAGTACTGGCGGACACCTTCGTACTTGTACAGCAAGGTTACCCTGTGTCTGTTCAGCGTAAGTTTCGGTCGGATCGCAGCAATGGGGTTAGCATCTAGTTCCATATCTGACGTTCATTCCAGGCCTTGTTCATCGGATTCTCCTTTTGGCAAATGCCCAATTCGCTCCAAGGGCTCCAGAACCAGATGTTCGCCATCTTCATGTTACTGGTGATATTCGCCAATGTGTGCTCGCAGATCATGCCGCACTACGTGGCCCAACGCTCGCTCTACGAGGCCCGAGAGAGCCCGTCCAAGACCTATTCCTGGCAGGTCTTTGTGCTGTCAATGACGACGGTGGAAATCCCATGGAACATCTTTTTGGCCTTTCTCATTTTCCTGTCCTGGTACTACCCGATCGGCCTGCGCCAGAACGCGGTGGACGCGAACCAAGGCTCCGAGAGAGAAGCGTTGATGTTCCTCTTCATCCTTGCATTCTTGGTCTTCGCCGGGACCTTCACCAACATGGTCATGGCGGCAGCGGACTCGGCCGAGGCCGGCGGGAATATCACGAACTTGTTGCATTCCCTGTCCTTGATCTTCTGCGGGTATGTCTGCCCCTGAAGTCCAGAAATACTGCATCTACATCTACATGTACTTACATGTTCGCTGTACTGACAAATCTTCCCAGTGTCCTAGCAACACCGGAGGCTTTGCCCGGTTTCTGGATCTTCATGTATCGCGTCTCCCCCTTTACCTACTTCTTCTCCGGCGTCTTGTCCGTGGGACTCGCCAACTCGCACATCTCATGCGCCACCGAAGAATTACTGCGATTCTCGCCGCCGCCACCGTTGAACTGTTCCACCTACCTTGCTCCCTATATGGAAGCCTCCGGTGGCTACCTCACGCCGGACAGCTTGGGCTCGACCACGGAATGTGTCTTTTGTAGTGGCAACGACACGAATGTCTTTCTGGAAAGCGTGAGTGCCAAATATGAGGATCGTTGGCGAAACTTCGGCATCTTCTGGAGCTACATAGTATTCAACGTTGCGGCCGCTGTGTTGCTGTTCTGGCTCACGAGAGTGCCGAAGGGGAGGCAAGTGCAGAGGGTCGCGAGTGATATAATAGAGACGGAGGAGAAAGGGACAACTGGGGAGTGATTGATGGATTCCACCGGAACAGCAAACCAAGGGCGACCTGGTTTGTGTTACGGTCGGGCATGCGACCGAGTAGAGGAAGGGACCAACACAGAAGCCTCGTTAGCAAGGCTGTGAAAGCCACGGGACAGCAAAGTGCTTGGTGGTGCTCCAGGGTGACACTGGGAGAGATGGATATGTAGCACGGTCATTATCACATACTTACGCTCGTGGTCAACTTCCATTACCCAAGCGCATGTGCAGGCTCCTAAAGCCAGATCTCAGTGCCAAGGCGCTAACGCCGATAGTAACGGCAGTCCCAAAGAGTCGCAAGTAGTTTCACCAACACCTTCATTGCCAACTAAACAAGCGAACAGGCCACATCCAGTACCGAGATCCATCAACATCGGAATCAGCTATGGGTAGCTGATGCTCAGTTCTTCCGTCCGTCATGTGCTGAAGCGAAGCTCTCGCGTTGCGGCCCTTTGCGGCCAGCAACTCCCTCCCCCGGCAACTCCACCCCACCGTACGCGTCCCTTCAACCGTGCCAGGAGCAGAACATCATCACCAGGAGCAGCCCAGGAAGCCAAGGAGGAAGATGCTTCCGATCTGACGTTTCCGACAGATGTTGGGTTCCAGGGATTCCCGCATCTGACGAGGACCAGGCAGAAGCAGGAGAAGCGGGACCAAGACAATAATGACATCCAATCCACCCGGTCGCCACCATCCTCCGATGGCACTACAAGAGGGGTCGAAGGAAAGGCAGGGGTCGCACAAGACGGACAGAAAGGTGCCGCTGGAGAATCGAGGACCGAGAGCGGCCTCTGTGCGGGTATCAGCGAGAAGGACTTAGAGGCTCAGACGACAAATGCATCTGCGAATGCCTCAGCTCTTGGCGGGGCGGCCCGAGAGGAGCGCTATCCGACAAAAGGTGGATTTTCACACAGGCAGCTTAGGCGTCGAATGCAAAAGCCCAAGCGCTTCCGCACTCTCCTTCAAGAGGTGCGTCGTTCGGGCGCGGACCACCCTAGAGGACTCCTAGACCTGAACACCGGCAAGCCAGAGAAGATATTATCCAGGAAGGTGCTGAGCACCGAGGTTCTCGAGGCGGAGCTGCGCTGGGTAGCGAGAAACGCGCCAGCGCCGCGAGCGGTGCGCAACATCTTGAGGATCTTGCTCGAGGAAAGGAAGACCAAGCCCACACTAAGACACTATGAGGCGCTGATTCTGGGGCAGTGTCACCCGGAGTTTGGGTCGATCGGAAACGTGAAGACCATCCTTCAGGAGATTGAACGAGAGGGTTTGCCTCTCGACGCGCCCATCCTGCTCGCTGCATTGACGGTCCTGGCCATCCATCCGGATGCGCACCTCCGCAACCGCATTCTTGACCGTCTCGCGAAGCAACAGTTCGCCCTTCCCAACAACTACGCCCACCTGAACATCCTCGCTCTCATCCGCGAAGAACAGCTCGAAATGGCAACGGTCGAGCTCGAAAAGTTGTCGCAAAAGAACCAAAGGTCCTTGATCCCCACCTGGTTGTGGACGATTTACATGCACGCAATCTGTGATCTGCGTAAGGACTTTGATGCACTCATCCAACTGCTCTACCGGCTTTCTGACTCTGGATTTCTCTTTCCCCGCCCGACGCTGCTTCACCTCCTGTTGAAAGCCAGCCAGGCCGGAGATATTCACGTCACGAAATTTGTCTGGCACGGCTACGTAGAATCTATGCATATCATTCCCAACGAGGAGCTTTGCATGTCCGTCTTGCGGGTGGCAGCCAAAGAGAAGGACCTCAACTTGGCAGAATCGGTGGCCATAGTGTTGGAGAGTGTGGCTGGGAATGAGATGACCGACCCACCTGCTTTGGAATATCACGAACGCGAGCCTGCTCGCGAGGAGCACAAACGCAAATCAGACTCGTCCGGTCTGCCGGGCGTCGGAGGCATCGGGGGGGTCAATGAACGCTCAAGGTCGGAGAATTCTAGCCAGACATTGTCGTCTGACTCTCCGACTGGTGTCCTTCCCAACGCTGAACCGACAGCGATCTCCCGACCAACCTCCCCTTCATCTGATTCTGAGCTGGCGGTGGCCGCATTTTCGACACCGCCTGCTCTCCCCAATCCCGCCTTGCCACCACCTCCTCCGCGCCCTCTCCCACGCGAAGCACTGGACCTGCTCTCCTCACTAGGAATCACCGACTTTGACCTCGAGGCCGTGCCTACCAGACATAGACGAAAGAGAAAACCAGCGAGAGGGATCCTGTATCCCCTGTTTAGAGAGGAGATGGGACTGGCAGACGCGAGGTTTGACCCCCGACTTGCGTTGCTAAAGGGGTGGGACTGGCGGAAGAAATGAGAACCGTGCTCCGTACGAAGGTCTTGTAAAGAGGGTGGGAATTAGAACGGCTATGAAAAAATATATAATTTTGAAAAAATAAAATCAAGTGCCATAACCTCCTATGAAGAGGGCGGGAAATAACGAGTACTGTAGAACTGCCTCCCCGGCCGGGCCCAGTGCAGCCTCCTGATGAGGTGTGTGTGCGCGAGAGTGTACTACCATACCTAGGTAGGTATTGTTCGCGGTCGTGCATGTGCCTGTGCCAGTGCCCGTGCTACGTAAGGTAGTAACATACACCTTACTACTCCGTATTGTCGATACGTACTAGGTAATGCCCACTCTGGTCAGACGGGACAGTCGTACATATTTCTCTCTTGTCCTACAACGTCCAACGCTTAGTATTGGTATATACGGAGAGTGTATGCATGGCAACCGGGCTGAGAAACGCGGGTGGAGCTGTAATAAGGTCCTAGCAGCGGACTGCAGGGACAGCATGAAGATGCGAAGTTGAAAACACATGCAAAGGTCATCATCACACTCGGCACATCGCTAGGATGCATTGAGGGTCACACAAGGGTACATAGTAGGATGCATCAGGTGATGGGTATCGAAAGGTGTAGGGGGGTAACACGGATGAAACTTGAAGGATGGAAAATGCGGTTCAACTCTGTGTGAGAACTCAGGCCAAGGTCAACTGAAATACATTGCTGGATCGAGCTATGGACGAATGCTGAACCGCTGACAAGGGTTGTACGAAAAAGATCTGTCCACCTCGTTTCCTGGTACGCACATGCCGACTTGGCCATGACCCAACCGCAATATCAAGAGATCTTCCGAGTCTGGTCCATCCTAAACCCCGTCGCTAATGATACAAGCATGGAGAACAAGAGTTGTGCTTCCTCAACCGGCGTGCTCAACAATCTCACTGACAAGAGTGCCATTCTTGATCACACTGCGTATCTGCTCGGGGAATGGCAGTTCTTTGCTGTCGTCTTCAGAGTCATCCTTGGGCGGCAATACAACGTTGACAGCGCTGCACTTGCTGGTGAAGATTTCCGTGCTTAAGCTCTCATTGGAAAGGTAGATCTGAGCGCCATCGACTTGATCGAGCAGGATTGTCGGCACGACACCATCAACTTGAACCTGAATCTTCGGAGCCTTGATGATGTCCAGGCTGGACACAAGCGATCCGACCAGTATTGACAAGCTGGTGCAATTGTCGATAGAGATCGCATTGGCCTTTCCGGTGACTTTGAGGACGCATTTGTTGCACTTGGATATCAGGATGCTGTGGTTCAGCTCCGCAGGTATCTCAATGATCTCAGTCGGAGTGTTTTCGAAATTCTCGACGATCCATTTGTTGCCATCAAGTTCCTTCCGACCTGGCTTCTTAGCCCTCAAGTTGTCAGGTTTCTTGCTGGGGACGGGAGATTTGCCACGCGTTGAGACGGATGTCTGGGATCCGGAACGTTGCGGTACAGCAGCGCCGGCTCTCAGAGATGGGTTCTTGTGCGTCATTTCTGACTTGTCGACCTTCCTCAATCCCGCCGTAATGGCCGATCCTTTATTGAGCTGTTCGAAGACTGCATCGATTCCTCCGCCTTGCGAAGCACCGGCCGCTGGTGGCAGTGGAGGAGCTGGAGGGCCGTCGTCCTCGAACTTAGGCAAAGGAGGTGGTGGCGGTGGAGGGGGTGGACCCCCGGCGGTTGTTGGTACTTTGGGGGTGGCTGCACCCGACTGGATTTGCTTTAACGCCTCAAGAGCGTCGATGCCGTCTTTCGCGTTCCAAGTCAGGCCTGTCGGGAAGTGCTGTTTTACGTAGGCGGCCAAGGAGCGGAAGACCTTATAGTATGCCTGGATGTACTCCACGTGTGACTTATCCCTTGCATCCTGGTCAGCGGGGCACGGCGCCGACAGCATGAAGCACTTACTTGTCCTTGTACTCTTTTAGAATCTTATTCCCGTCTGGAAGGTCAAAAAGTCAGTCCAGTGGTTCAATGACATCTCGTCAATCTTGGCGACTCACAGTACTGAGCACCTCCAAGGGTATCCGTCACAAAATCAGCTGGCCTCTTCTCAACGATCCAGCCCAGCGCCACGATACCTTCGGACACGGCGCTCAAGTGGGTGAATAGAGGAGACGGTCGATTGGCTTCTCGGATCTCATCGACGTTTGAGGTGTGCCGGTGAAGCTCTGTCATCAACTCGGGAGGCTGAGGGTCAGGCTTCTTCGCCTTCGCCGCGACCAGTAGGTATGTCCGTTCCGCTTTGAATGCCTCCTTGACGGCCTTTGCCTGCTCTTCGACAAGACCACCAATCTTCTCCGCGGCTTTCACAAAGGCCACGACATCCTCTTCGATTATTTCGTCAAAAGCCTCCACAGACCGGGGTAGGGGCTCTGGCGGCGGGGGCGGTGCTTGCTCAGGGGTTCCAGTCGCAGCGAACGAAGGTAGCTGAGCAGTGGTAAGTCCGTTGGTTGCAGGAGCGCCAGGTCCATCTATGGCAGTTGCAATGTCTTCCAGTCGTGAAGTTGCCGCTTCCAATCTGTCCAGGCAGCGCAGTTAGCAGGAGTGTCCCAAATGGAGCGTTGACGGGGTCCAAGGTGAACAGCGGCCTGTCCAGGCTGAGGCTGCGGGATATCCACCTACCTTTTGATGAGTGTCGTCAGGTTATGCATGCTCCCTTGTGCGGCCATGGTGAAGGAGGTAGTAATCTATGTATCCAAAGAATGGGTGTCTGAGGATCTGACAAGCTGAACTGCCCGAGAGTTGCAATATAGCAACGTCCGGCCGGCTAAACCGTGGCAGTTTGCTGCTGCGGCTACGGCGGACGGAAGAGCACATTGTGCCGAATGCATTCAGCGGCTTGCCAAAGGATGTTGTTGCACAAAGACCGCCAAAGACCCTGGTTTGATTATCTATCTTTGTGTAAGCCTATCCATCAAGCTAGATGGTCATCTGGCGTACTATGGCCGGATATGTCCGCCGTCAATCGTGCAGACATATTCCGGGAGCTAAAGACCCGTCCGTTTAGACTCAGAATTTCGTGCCTAACGGACCGAAACTTCAGTGCTTGAATGCTGACCACCAAAGAACCCTACTCCAGCTAATCCGTATCTGCAGAAAAAGCCAAAGAACAGCCTGGTGCTTGAGGTCTCGCACTCACACACCCACTACTCCACTCAACCCGACTCGGGCGTGGCTAGCATGGAAAAGACTGACCACATCACGGCATGGCAGACTGCTCAGGATGGCCTGGACAGGTTGACCAAATTGAGGCTTCCCATGCCAAAGCCAGGAAAGGACGAAGTGTTGGTTGAAATCCACACAGTTTCACTGAACTATCGGGATACTGAAGGTAGGGTCTAGTCTATCCGATCTATTCCTTACCCCCTAGTTCAAGTCTCTCTCGTAGCTAACCCCGTTCTCTGGACTCTCTTTCAGTTGCCATGGGACTATACACTCACCACAGGGCGATTGGATCTGCCACAGTCGTGCCTTGTTCAGACATGTGCGGCACAGTTGTTGCCGTCGGAGACAATCAGCCAGGCTGTTGGCAGCTTGGAGACCGGGTTTTGTCAATCTTCAATCAGACTCACCTTACAGGACAGATCAAGGAGCAAGACATGGCTTTCGGTCTTGGCCTTCCTCTTGACGGCGTACTCCAGACGTATCGAGTATTCCCGGTCACAGGTTTGGTGAAGGCACCCGATTACCTCACCGATGAGGAAGCTTGCACTCTTCCAATTGCAGGAGTGACTGCCTGGATGTCTCTCAGTAGCCTGAAGCCCCTCGACCATGCACCTGGCCATCCAGGAACGGTATTGCTGCAGGGTACTGGAGGTGTTTCGATTGCCGGACTGCAGATTGCACATGCTGCAGGGGCCACGAGTGAGTCACACTTTCACTTCTCATTTGCGATTCTCTCCACAGTCGTCGTGTCGTCAAGCTTCCGACCTAACCACTGGCTTAGCAATCATCACGTCCTCTTCTGATGACAAGCTGTCCCGTGCCAGGTCAATCGGTGCGACGCATGTAATTAACTACCGAACCAATCCTGAATGGGAGGAGATTGTTATGGGAGTCACCGAGAATGAAGGCGCCGACATTATCCTTGAGACTGGCGGTGCGCAAACGCTGAGGAAGTCCTTCGATTGTATCGCATTCGGGGGAGTGATCGCCTGCATCGGGTATCTCAGCGGAAAGCAAGATGAACCAACTGATCGCACGAATGTGAATGTTCTGGCTCTCCGTCGCACTGTCACGTTGAAAGGAATTATGAACGGTCCTAGAGACAGGTTCGAAGAGATGTTGCGCTTCTATGAAAAAAAGAAGATCAGACCTGTTGTGGACAAGGTGTTTTCGTTCGACGAGGCGAGAGAAGCGCTCCAGTATCTGTATGGAGGCGGACACTTTGGCAAGGTCGTCATCCGCGTCAAAACGTGAAGATTGCTGAGACTGGGACTTGTACACCTCGCGACAGGCTTCGATGCAGCTCGGGCTCTTACCTCAGTTACATCATATGTACATCTTCCTGTCGACTTCTCAGATCGCAGGCTTGGCTTCGTTGATAGGCCCGGCTGAAGCCGCGTCGGGGGCCCCCAACCGGCTCGTTTGCTAAAAACTTAGCTAACAGAAACCGCTTCGGTGGCGGTGTGCGGGGCTTATCAGCCACAAACCACGGCACGAGACTTCGACGTTTTACCACCGACCAGGCCTGCCCAGCCTCACGCTACGCACCTTTCTCCTTTGCCCTCGTTTTATCCCCGACTGTCGAAGCATCATCATGCGCGTGCATGATATGGCGCGCTAGAACCTTCAACCATGGCCGACCCTTCAAAGCCCGATCACGCCTCGTCCAATGCAGGCCAATCATGTCGCGAATGCCGCAGAAGGAAAGGCAAATGCGATGGACGCATGCCCGTTTGCTCGGTCTGCCAGCGGTATAATCGCCATTGCCTGTATGACAAGCACAGCAGGTCATCCTTGACGCGAAAGTTGGTGCTCTCCGGCCCGTCTACGGCGACTCCTTCAAGCAATTCGGGACTAAATACTTGCATAGGCACTTGACAGAAGTCGAAGAGCGCCTGGAAAAAGCAGAGGCTCTGTTGAGGGCCGTGTTTACCGATGCCCAGCTGTCGCAAATGCTAGCCCATGGCATCACCAATGGAGGGAACTTTCAGCCTAGTTTTGGGGGAGACTCGAGCAACCTTTCATCGCATGCAGCCTCCTCGGATCATCCGTTAGAGCCAACTTCTGCGTCGCCAACAGCAGGGATCGCTTCGGGTCTGCAACAGCGGACTCAATCGTTCTCAACCACTGGTGCTGGTCCGGATCAGCCAATTGATGTGGGTTATCTGGAGTCGCCAACCGCATCTCGGTCTAATCTAGTGGACGATGCTCAACCACTTGAAAATCCTCCTGCTGCTGATGATGACTTTGAATGGGATGAGCGGGAGTCTTCCTGGGATGTTGCGGATCCTGCAGGAGTGAATGCAACATCTGGAGGCGGTGTCGATGTCGAAATCCCTAAGATCACCGACGGCATGGCGACGTTGACTGCGAACGACTCGAATGCCGGCTTTCTCGGCTCGGTCTCGGGATCTGCCCTTCTACGACTCATCTGGATGGGAGCGGGCGCGGGAGAGACGAACCCCGATGCCTCGAGTGAGCGACGCCAGACTCTGGACCAGCTATTTAATGAAAAATCTAGCGAGTATCCGTCCGCGTCAACATGGCTGCGCGCACAGCCTATGCTCACTCGAGCAATGGTCGACACACTTGTCGACGCCTATTTCGCATTGTACCACCCGACCTTTCCGATCCTTCACGAGCCCTCTTTCCGCGAACAGTATGCCAGGCTGAGTGGCAGAATAAGCAGAAGCACGTGGCATACACTGGCCAACCTTGTCGCTGCACTTGGTTCGTTTGTGTCTAGCCCATGCTCCGACGAGACACATGCCACCCTATTCAACGCCGTAAAGGCAAACCTGTCGATCGACTCCCTAGAGACGGGCAGTATAACTCTGGTTCAGGCGTTTGCTATGGCAGCAAACTACCTGCAGAAGAGAAACAGACCAAATAGCGGATACAACTACGGCGGCATAGCTCTTCGGCTTGCCATATCACTGGGACTTCATAAGGAGTTCCGCGGCTGGCAGACGGCGCCTTTCAAGAAGGAGATTCGCAGGAGAGTGTGGTGGTCTTTATGCGTACTGGACGTTGGCGCCACCGTCACATACGGGAGGCCTCTGAACTGGCCGCAAGTAGGCGTGGATATTCCATTCCCGTCGAACATACACGAAAAGGTAAGTGATCAACACCCGGTAGCTATCCCCACCTCATTACACAGGGTACTCACCTATCGATGCACAGGACCTCCCAGTCAATGCCACGTCGCTCCCTGCAGAGGTTAGTGAGGCCACGATCTACACGTATGTCCGAACCCAATCATCCTACCACCTCCATACAATCAGAATCTACAACCGGCTTATATCCAATCCAATCCCGTCTGCGGCAGAGCTGATCGCTCTGGACGACGAATTCATCGACGGCTGGCTGAAGAGTTTGCCACCTTACTTTCGTGACGACAACCTGCCTCTCCCCCACGAGTACCTCCTCGGACATGCAATCAGCCGCTGGCGCTTTCGAATCATGCGAATCATCATGTATCGGCCATTCCTCATTCGATGGGCACAAGACAGACTCGATGCCACGGCAACTTCTTCCGTGTCACCATGGCAGGCCCAATCCGCTGAAAGTATCGCGACCAAGCGCTGCCTTAAGGCAGCCGAGGAATGTATCTCTGCCATCTTTGACTTCTGGTCCTCTGCCACCCACACCAGGCTCGCCGCTTGGTACGTTCTGTAAGTGCTTTCTGCTTTCAACTGTCGTCCTGACCCTGTCCTCCTCCATCGCGGGTTTCACTCCATTCTGACCCTCTTCCAGATACTTCCTTCTTCAAGCGGCTTTAATCCCGATCCATTGTTTACGACGCAATCCGACACATTCCGACGCACCAGCATGGCGCGATTCAATTCTCACAGCCCTGAGCATTATTAATGCCATGAACAACCTCAATCCAAGCGCCCCTAAATGTCGGGACATAATTCACCGCCTCTGTGGCGAAAGCCTCAACCTGAAACCCCGAACCCAATCTCAGTCTCAAATTAAGCAAGATTCTTCATCATGGAACGCCTTCCCTGCGGATAGCAGCTACGGGAACCCATTCTCATTCCAAAATCCCGATACGACCGACGCAGGCGGGAACTCATGGAAGACCGAGATTGACACAGCGATCGAGGGCTACGATATCTACGTTGACCGCCTGAGCAATGCTGCGATGGCGGGAATGGGACATATGGCCTCTGGAAGTGACACCAGCATGTCAGGCGGTTTCACAAGCAGTGACGGCACACAAATTGGAACAGGTGTGCAGGACTGGGACTGGGGTTTGATGCTGTGATGAAAACGACTCGGACATGAGAGGGCACCGACTACCATGTCATTGTGCGCAGAACACTATGTCAATCGAACGAGGTACTCGCTTTGAACTACTCTTCTTTCACCCCTGGCAGTTCCAGCTTCGCCATACATTCGCATGCACCGCGATTTTTACGACAGCAAATACCCACCCTCAACATGCACCGTACTTCCCGTTTGGAATCCGTTCTTCATCAGCGCCAAATACGCCTCGACGAGGTCCTCGACATCACCGATCCTCCCCAAAATACTCGCCTTCGCGTACATCTCCCGAATCGATTCCTTCGACCCCCCAGTCGGAATAACACCGTACAGCAGCTCCGTCCCAATTGCACCGGGACTCACCAGGTTCACTCTCACGGGCGCCATATCCAGCGCCAATCCCTTCGTAAGCGGCTCTTTCCCACCAGCTGCGCCCACGAAGGGCGAAACGCCCACCCGCGGCCGATACACCATCGCGCCACTGGTCAGCGTCAACGAACTGGTATACTCCTTCTTCATGTACCTGGCCGCGACCTTGGCCAGGAGAATCACACCGACAAGACGCACCGAGCTCGCCTGGGCCATGAGCTCCGGATCCGCCGTCTGGAGCGTCAACTTGCCGCGGAGTTGCAAGTCGCCGGCCGTTTCGACGACATGGTCCACCGGATTCTCGCCGTTGCTGGTGGCGAAGTCGAACAGCTTGACCAGTTGTTCCTCGGTGTTTGCTTGGTGGGCATTCAGGTCGACCGGGTGGCCTCGGATCTTGTCCGCGTGCTCGGGATACGTGGCTTTCAGCTTCTCGACCGCGGCGTTGACTTTGTCCGAGGAGCGCGAGGCAATGACGACGTTGGCGCCGAACTCGAGAGCCCCTTCGGCGATGCCGTAGCCTATGCCGGAAGACCCACCGACGAGGAGGACGGATTTGTTCTGCAGCTTGGAGAGGTATTTGATAGGCATTGTCGTGTATAGATGGATGAGTGGATGGATGTGTATATGTACGTGTGTGTGTGTGTGTGTGTGTGTGTGTGTGTGTGTGTGTGTGTGTGTGTGTGTGTGTGTGT